>JAEQBH010006320.1:0-93214 GCA_016808115.1 Tetrastigma voinierianum | reverse complement strand
CCTCGATGAATTGGAAAAGGAAGTTGCGTAATGAAGCTAGAATGAAGTTTAAGAGTTCTATACCCAAGAAATATATATTAATTGACAGCTAAATAAGACCTTTGGCTTTGTTATGCATAAACAATAAGGTCATTGAAAGTCCTGAAAAACAATATACATGGTCAAAATGTTCGTAACAAATTGTAAAGTTAAGGACATCTTATACAGGTTGATCCGCGATCAAACGGTTCAGGTCCCTCCTCTGAGCTTTATTAAGATTATTAGTCAAGGTGAAATCTTGACAATACCACTAACGAGGAAGTGATATAAATCCTCGAGTTTGAGCCTTTCAAGCCTGCCCTCATAATAAGCATAAGCATATATAGTTCAGTTTGGGCAGTTATGCAGTTTCTTCATTTTAAATAGCAAAATGAAACCTCGAGCCTTCCTTTATTCTAATCCTACAGCAAAAGAACCATATTTGCAGTTTGAGGACATAGCAACACAAAAATCACAGTGACAAGAATGAAGGATGGAAAAGAAAATAACAAATGAAAAGAAATGGAAAGAATCTGGAGTGAAGTCGAGTATAAATTGTCGAAATGATTAAGTTTTGTCTTGTGGCCTTCCCTCTGTAAACAAATTAAGTTCTTAAGAGATTGTTTCAGCACCTAGTAACATATACTTAAATGGTATAGGAACCGCTAACCCAAAGTTCTCTAAAGTATTGAAAGCCTAAGAAGACAAGACATTGCCTAATTCTAAAATATTATTCTGAAGCAAGTAAAGAAAACGAAAAGAGACTTCTCCTACAAAAAGATGTGAAAGTGAGAATAGACGATATGATACATCAAGGACAAGTTTGGGGAATATGTTTGGTTGTTAGTGAGAAAGGAAGGATGAGGATAAAGGCAAAGGCATGTTGAAAGTGAATGTCTGTGGGTAGAGATTTTTAGCTTCAGGGTATCCATATCTACGATCACCCGACCCAGAACTCTCTGAGCCCTAAAAAAGGAACCTAATTGATCATAAGGTGGTACTTGCCTGCATTAGTGGAGACTAATATGAAAACAAGCATATGGGACAGCCCGAAGAGCTAAAAGAAATTGCAGTCAGCGTGTAGAAATTACTGAAGATTAGTTAATGATCTTTGGTAAGGAGGAAGAAGAAACTAACACACACCACATAGATCCAGGATTAATTACAGCTAAATTGTTTTATTTTGAATTCATTAGTTGTTTGTGACAATAATTGAAAATTGTCATACAAGTGCGAACTAAAACTAAATTTGAAATTAGTTTGCAACTAACTAGTTTCAATTCCATGATTTGCAGATTTTGGTCTGAAAATAAATGTCCTTAGAAATAAAGCTAAATTGTTTGAGAACAAATAAAATCTTCTTTTCTTTGCTTGAGGACAAACAAAACTTTGGTTGGGGAATTTGATGAGTCTTAAACTCATAATTTTAATCATCTTTCGGCTTGTTTTGTTATTTTCATTGTTTTATTTATACCAAAATATGGAGTATTTACAAACTTTGTGTTTTTTCAGGTATTAATTCAAAAAATGAGAGATTTCCAACAAGAAAGAAGAGAAAAACAACAATTCACGTGATCTATATATTGAAATTTATTATTAATACGCGACAGACTTTCAAGCGATTACGAGAAACCATGTCGCAACAACATTTTTCCTGTCGTAACACCATAGTACAGTGACAATTGAGCTATGATCCGCGATAAAGGCGACCAAGTCGCGGAAGTAGAGAATGGGAAAACATATACAAGATTGATTGGGAACAAGAATGTGGTTTGTGTGACTAGGCATAATGTGAGCGAAGGAAGAATATGCATGAAAAAACACTTTCGTCTGTCGCGACAACGACACGCAACATGGAAAAGTTTATTGAGACAGAAAAGATGCTGAAGAAGAAGTTTAGGTCGCGACAAAGGGTGCTTAATGGATGAAATGACCTTGTTGCAACAAAGAGAGTTAATGTTGCGACATACTTTAAGCTTAAAAGGTGTTTTTGATTGTTTGCAGCAACACTAGATCTTAGGTTCTGACGGGAATGCAGTTGAGCGGAGAAAGCGGTGCGACCATGACTTCTAAGTCATGACGAGGATTTCAACACAAGTATAAAAGTCCTTCGCGACATAACATTTGATCATGTGAATAAGTCAATGTTGAACACGAGAAAGTTCCATCGCCGGGAAAATGGAGTCACGATACGAAGATCGGCTAAAATCGGATAAGTTATCTGTGATGAGAAAAACTAAGTCACGACGGGAAATATCTTTGCATGCGAAAAGTGTAGTTCTGCGACATAACATGTGAAGTGCGACATACAAACATCCCAAACACAAGAAGTCTAAGAGTCGCAACATCAAAATGAAGAAGCGATTAAAAGTGGCAACAAAACTCTGTCGCGATAGACTTTTTGGGTCACGATCGAGATGACAATAATAAAAGACGACTTATTTGTAACAAGAATATACTTGATATTGTCGCGTAAAGAAAAACGTCGCGACACCAATTTGAAGAAGCATCTCAGCATCAACATTTGCACAACATGAAAACTTTGAGTCGCGACACCAGCACACCAAAAGCTCTGGCTGTGTTATGACGCAGATATCCGATGTTGCGACATATGTTTTAAGGAATGAACAGAATATTGTCGACAAGAGAAGGAACCTATCCTGACGAAGGTTATCATCTTGAAGGAAAGAAGAAGAATGTCACAGTAAACAAAATGTATTTATGCAACTCATGAAGGAAATGAGAAAAAGGCACAAGATCTTCTGGAGTCGCGAAAGACAAGCTAGCCTCCCTGCAGAGAAGAGCACGCAGTAAAATTGAGAGACTCTGTCATGACCTGACTTTAAATTAGAAGTGGTGAAGACAACTAATGGGCACTAAATTTGAGGATTCATAAAGCATTGAGTTAGGGCTGAACTTTTTTAAGACTCTTATCATTGAAACATTTGTGGAAAGTGAAGTGGTCGGTCGACAACAACAAAGGAATTAAGAGTGCACGGGGAGGTGGGACTCTTTTATTATATTTTTCTTTTTCTTTTTCTTTTGATATTTTTATTTTTTCTTATTTTTTTCATTTTTTCTTGTGAATTAGTCTTTAGGCGTGATATTTTTTGATTTATTCTTGGATGAATAGTAATTTGTTCGAAGTTTTGAAGTCGAAATTGTGTTTGATATTCATTTACAATTATTGTGAATGCGATGAACTCTGACAATGTTTGAAGTGTTTCTTGTTGATTGCACTACGGTGGAATTTTTCTACGATCGATGTTCAATGTATGTTGTAATCCATTTTTCGAGAACACAACTTCCACTAGGAAAGATCTGATGTTAGCTATGGTATTTTCTGCAAAATGAGAAGAAAATTTTCTTAGTTGAATTTTGAATTTATTTGAATGGTGTTGTTCTTGATATTAATTGTTCCCAATTTTAGTAGTTTATACCCATGAAAGGACTATTGTTTAGCTCTGATTTCCAAGAGGCCCTCTGAGTGACACATAGATGGAGATTCTTTGAGAAGCTTAGACAGTTGCCCAGGGTATGTTAGACTAATATTGATGGTAATGAGCTACGAAAGGTTACTTAGATAAATCTCAGACTTTGCTCATGGTTTGAGAATAGGTTGACTGATATATCAATTTAATTATTTAGAGATATCTCCTTGGTCTGGAAGAATGATCTTGATCCCGTGTTAGCATGAGATCTAATCAAGGAAAAAGAAAACTATTTCAGATCTTAAGGATGAGACATCATTCTTGTTTTAGAGATATTGCAGTTGCCCTGTCTTGGGAAGCAAGAAATTTTTACTCATAAGAAATGGGTATGAAGTATTTGAAAGAAAATACCCCGGATCTTATAGAAATTCTATTTTGTAATTGAGTTAGAATCATGTTTCGAGAATGAACATGAACCTCTGCTGTTAGAAAGTATGTGAATTTGGAGAAGGAATCCAAACTATACTATCTTGCCTCTTGACGATTGGATTCTAACTTGGGGAAAATAGGATGAATTGGGATGCAAAAATTGGCAATTTCAGAGTAGTAGAAATCCCGAGTGTTACTTTAATGATGATGCGAGATTTCGGAGTCTAGTGTACATTTAGGATTTAACTTTTCTTTTCTCTTCAGTCTTAAGTTCTAGTTTTCAAAAACTTTTTTTATTAGGTTACTAAATTTTCATCTAAACTAGATGTTCGAATGAGTGTAGAACTTGAGTAAATTTGGGGTAGTTGAAGTTTAAATTCATTTCAATCTACATTAGGAGCGATATCAGGACTTATAGGTCCACTTTATTACTTGTCTGACATGTGCACTTGGAGTTTTGGAGCCAAGTAACTTTTGATTGAATTTAGTGACAAATTATTTTTCTTATGAGCATACAACCGATATGTATTTTGGAGTGCAATATCAAGTTTTGGTGCCTTTACCTAGGAGTAATTTTTAGTCTTCTAGTAATGGTTTCAATAATTTGAATATGCACATCATTTAGTCATGACAAGTTTTTATTTATTGCAAAGTTGTTAATAATCAAGTTTATTATTAGTGTTTCTCATAGGATGAATTTGACAACTCAAATGGACATTTTCTAACAAGCCATGAATTATACCTCCAGGTATAATTGATGCATCTATTTATGGAGGTTTAAGAAAGTCGCACGAGGAATGAGCGGGGTGTTCAGGGGCCTTGCCGTCGGCTATCTGAACTCATGAATCTTCGAGGAGGCGAGGGATGAGAAGTATTACGATTGGATTGGATAGAACTACAACCATAGAAGCCAAGCTTGATGCAGTAATGAACAAGCTGAGTAGCAATGAGAAATGGATGCACATTGCACATGAAGTTGAAGCAGTGAGAGAAGGAATGAGAAATAGTGCTGATGGGTATGAGGAAGAAGAACCCTACCAGGTTGAGGAGGCATAGTACCTAAATGCAAAACAAAGAGTTATGCACCCAAGCCCAGCCTAACCTACCTACACCATGTAGTCCGGCACTAAGGAAACCATGAAAGGTTTTCATATGGTGGAAGCACAATAGGGACCAAATATGAGTGAGAGCTACCATCGGGTTTATACCAGCTGGGTTTCGAGCGACGAGAGGAGCCTTGAGACGGATTATCGGGTCGGAAAGGACTCCATCCTTTAGAATCCATATGTAATTTCATGTCAAATTTTGAATTTGCATGAAAAATTTTAACCTTGAAATTTTCGAAGCAAACCTGTGATATTTCGGTGACACGATGCTTCTTTACTTGAGAAGAATAAAAATGCAGATTAGGCAGGCAGCTCAGCTTCAATAGAACTCAGGATTCATTTCCAAGTAGTACTAGAAAGAATCAAGGGTGTATGCGTGACTCTGAGAGTGTGAGAGTTAGATGAAAATTAGAAAGGAAGAATCTTGTGAAGAGAAACAAGCTAAGATTGGAGAAGAACATGAAGAGCAGGTTTAGAAGCTCTGAAGAAGGAGGAAGTCGTAGAAACTTCATTAAGCGTGGCAAGGAAGAAAGGAAGGAGTAAAAACATAATCAGCGAGTTCCATTCCCTGAAAATTTTGCAGAGGCAAGAAGCTGGAGGAATGAGTTCTCTAAATTCTTAAACATCATTTAAAGATAGAAGTCGACATTCCGCTTCGGAGGCATTAACTTTCAGGCTACCTCATTATGCAAAATTCATGAAAGATCTGTTGAGAAAAAAAAAGAAAGTTTATTGAGGAAGGAATAGTGAGCCTAAATCGACCTACGAGTGCAATAATTAAAGTCCATACCAGAAAAGTGAGGATCTCAGGCGGCTTCACTATACATGCGTGATTGGGAATCTTAATGGAAAATAACTAATGTGATTTTGGAGCTGCATCAAATTAGTCACCTGTTGTTGCTAAAAGACTAAGTTTGGGGAAGCTTACTCCACGGCCATGACCACACTTGAGATGGCAGACAAGACATGGCCCATCTTAAGGGTATCCTTGAAGATGTGTTGATCAAGGTGGGAAAATTTGTCTTTCTAGTGGACTTTGTAGTCATAAATATAGAGGAAGACAAACAAGTCCCACTGTTGTTAGGAAGACCCTTCTTAGCAATAGGAGCAAAATTGATTGATGTGGAAAAAGGAGAACTGACTCTCAGGGTTGGAGATAAAGCAGTGCATTTCAATCTATTGTGATGCAGCTTAAGTAGAACTTCAATGCGACTATGAATTTGTAAGCAATTCTGTCGGTTCATCCCGACCCTTTGATTGTAATTTCCGATTATCTTGAGCATCTTGAAGTTGAATTTGAACTCAATTTCAAGTGAAAATTCGATGTCGATATTAAGATAAACGGTGCGAAAGATCATAATTATGAAAAAGTATTTATAAAAGAAACAAAAGTTCAGAAGGTTTAATACTAAAGGAATTGACTGAACATTTAAAATATGCCTTCTTACAACATGAAAGGGAAAGCGATTATATTTTAAATATTTGGATTAACTAAAATTTGGAAGAGCAAAAGCTAGCTTTGGAGACTCGAGAGAATATAAAGAAATGATAGCTTTGTACATAGAATATTTGAAAGGAATCGATCCTTTGCTTTGTATGCACAAGATCTGTAGAGAAGAATGCTAAAACTTCTATAGAGCATCGAGAGAAGGCTGAATCATTAGCTAAGAAAAGTAGTCGAGAAAAGAAATCTTGAAATGGCTAAATGCAAGCTTCATATATACAATTTATGAGCCGATCATTAGGTAGGCCAGTACATAGTTTCCAAAAGAAATGAGGATTCACTATGATTAGAAATGAGAAAGGCTAATTGATTCCTACAAAATTTACTTGCTGAGGATGGAGAGTGTGTGTAGGCCTCTGGGGGAAACTAAGCAAAAGCTGCAAGAAAGGACCATTATCCTCTCTACCTTTCATTGACCCAAATGTTAAGACGAGTGTAGAGCCTCAATCTTTGTTTTCTTTATGGATATGCAATTATAACCAGTTGCGTAATACAGAGGATCAGGAGAAATCAACATTTACATGTCCTTATAGCACCTTTGCCTTTAGAAGGATGCCATTTGGATTATGTATGCTCCCACCACCTTTCAAAGATGTATGATGTCTATATTATCTGATTTGGTGGAAGAGGTTATGGAAATATTCATGGATGATTTCTCAGTATATGGATCCATTTTTTAAAATTGTTTGAAAAACTTAGAAACAATACTTCAAAGGTACCAAGACAAAAATTTAGCTTTAAAGTGGGGAAAATGCCATTTCATGGTAACTGAAGGTATTGTCTTGGGGCACAAGATTTCTATTGCTGGATTGGAAGTAGACCAAGCAAAGATTGCTATTATAAAAACTCTCATGTACTTTCTGACGTTAGAGGAATAAGAAGCTTCCTAGGACATCTTTGGATTTTCTGAAAAGATTCATTAAGGATTTTCAGAGATCTCTAGACCATTATGCGGACTCTTTGGAAAAAGATGCAAATTTTGATTTTGATGAATCATGCAGAAACTACGCTAAGGAAATTAATCTAGATTAGTACTTCAGCTCCCATTATGTGACACAGCCACTGAACATGTAAGGTTGAAATTATGTCGTAATGCCGGTGATTATGCGAGTGGGTGTATTAGGACCATAATGCGAATGTTGAAAGGCCATATACTATGCTAGCAAAACTTTCAATGAGCCTGAGAAGCTACTCCACCACGAAAAATGAGATCTTAGCAATGGTATTTTCTTGTAGTCGAGCCTTATATGCCCAGGGTCCCATGTTGTTATACACATTTGATCATCTTTGCAATTAATTATCTAATGGCAAGAAGGATCACAAGCTAAGGTAGTAAGATGGGTGCTCTTTGCTACAAGAATTTGATCTTGAAAAGCAAAGGATAAAGAAGGAAGCGAAGTAATATTGATGTGATAGCGAGATCACTTATGTCTAGATTAGAGAAGAATTGTTGGAACAAAAAGGGGAAGAAATAGCTTAATATTTTTCTAATAGGCAACTATTGATCTTATCGGTACAAAACACGGTATGTTGATGTTATTAATTACTTAGCTTGTGGAATTATGCCATGTGAGATTTAACTACGTAGAGAGGGGTGAGAGCCGATTGCAGTTATATATATGGGATGACCCATTTTATTGTATAGGAGAGGAGCCGGGGACATGATAATAAGGGAGGATGTTTCCCGAGCAGGAACCAAAGTGGCATTATGGAAAAATGTCATGCATCACCATATGGAGGACACTTTGTAGGAGACAAGATAGCCCAGAGAAAATTCTCAATCAGGGATTTCATTTGGTCTACTCTATTCGAAGACTATTTAGATGGAGCTAAAACATAATGATGCTTGTCGGAGGAGATGGGCCACAGCATAATAGAAGAAATGAAATGCCCTCTGAGGAATTTTGGTGGTGCGGATTTTTATGTATGGAGAATAAGACTTATATGACCCACTTTTCCATCTATCATTTTGAAGAAATATATACATTCTCCTAACTGTGGTTATGTGTATCCAAATGGAGTGGAAGCAGCAACATCCACAGAAATGATCTATTACAGTTTATTTGGTTTATACAAAGGAACATTTTAAAGCGGATTTGGAGCACCGGAACAATTATCGATGATGAGGGAAGCCATTTTATAAGGATTTTTGTAAAACTCCTTGGCGGGAGTATAAGAATCAAACACCTAATGGGATTGGCTTATCACTGCCCTCGATCAAATAAGACCAGGCTGGGAAATTTCAATAGGAGATAAAGAAAATTCTAGAAAATAGTAGTGCAAGTAGAAAGGGTGGTCCATAAAATGGATTATACACAATGGGAAACATAGAAGCTTTACTTACAGCTCCCATTGGAATGTCCCCATCTGAGAATTGTATATGAAAACCTTGTCATCTCATTCGAATTGGAATCTGAGGCTATGTGGGTCATGAAATTGTTTATGATTTTCAAAACCAAGGAAAAGAACTCTAATTGAATGAACTGAAGAATTAAATGAAGCTTATGAAACAATGCGGAATCTACGAGGAAAGACAGAGGTGGCACTGATTAGAAAATTCTAAGGAGATAGTTCAGAAGCGAGAGCAAAGTTTCTCTTGCCGCCTGGCTCCAGGCTCGAGCTCTTTCGGGGGAGGCTAAATCAAGATGGAGTGGTCCATATCACGGTGTTAACAAATTACACCGCTAGAGGCGTTAACACTAAGACTTAAATGGAATGAATTCAAAGTAAATAGTCAAGATTAAGCATTATCTTAGAGGAAGTATACGAGTGGATCTAGTTTTGAAAAGAAAGAAAATAGTGAAATGAGAGACACTCTGTAGCCTTTGTCTAGCTAAGGACATTAAAGTGACCGGCTTCTTCGAGGAGCGACCAGTGAATTTTTTTTTTGTTTTTCTTGTTTGCTTAGATTGATGTTGATTTTTTTTTTTTTTTTTTTTTTTGTGATTTTGGATTATTAAAATTTTGAGGATTTGTTTTAAGAAGTTTTTTTAGGAAGCAGTCATTTGATAAAAAAAATTTTTTTTTTTGGACGGAAGAGAATGAACTTGAATTAGATTTTATTGTAAATATTGCCTCAGTTTGGGTGTACGAGAAAAATGACTAAAGTTATTTCTCATTCCCTAAACTTATTTGTAATAATAGATATCTTAAGTTAGGGAGTTTGTTGCTTGATACTTAAATGCTATATTGATGTGTTTTAATGAGATAGTTATTTAAGATTGAATTGATGATTTTAACATTTGCTAAATATGTCTTCACAATGCCTGCTTGGGTAGAAATTTTGGGCGAGTTGATGGGTGATTAGCGGGTGGGAATGTTTTAAGTTGCAACAATTTGAGGAAACAAATTCTTGGTCGCGACCAAAAAAAAAAAAAATCTGTGTCGCAACACTATTTTATAAGTGAGGAAAAAGGGTTGTCGCAACAAGGAATTGATTGATTAAGACAATTTATAAGAAAATTAATTGTTTTTGACATTAAAATTTGATTTGCAGCAAACTCAGCACAGAGAAAATATGATGCCATTGACCTTGTTTTCTATTTGCGACAAAATTATTTTGCAAACTAAAATGGCTTCTTACTTAGCTTAGATTATCGCGACCACCTTCAAGCAAGTCGCGACCCACTTTTGATTTAGACCAATCTATCACGGCAGAGAATTTACATTTTGACCGATTTGTAACTTTTGCTAGACATTTATTGTAATCGTGATGACATGTGTCTTCGCATGAAATTTTCCTCTTTGTCAAAGGCGGAGTCATTATTACGACAAACATAAAGTATGCCATGACAGCTGGAATTTTGAAGAATGGGGTGAAAATTTTCATTTTTTTTAGGGTCACAAAATAAATTCCACAAGTAAATTCAAAACATATTATTTGCTGAGCACAATCATTAATTGTCTCGACCTACGAAAGAGAAACGATACGTTTATTGGCCGTAAAGCGAAGAAATTCTCAATGAAAAGCCTTGCCCATTGCTTCATATCCCGCCTCATACTCTCACCCAAAATCCCACCTTCCTCTCTTGACTTCTAAAAACCTAGACTTGAAGACCTTAAACCCCGAATCAAATCTAAATCAATGGCGGAGACCGAGCTGAGTCCCGAATCTCGATAAGGATGATGGAGGGAAGTACACAAGCCCAGTAAGGAGGTTCATCTAGAACCTCGGATTGAGACAACCCTAGGTGCTTGGAATCGAAGTATAAAGAGGCACAAAACCCTACTCATAAAGAAAAAAAAAAGCTGAAAAGAGCTGAAAAAAGTAGAGACGGTCAAGCTAAAGAAGCAGAAGACAATGAAGGTTTCATTTCAAATGAAGCCTACTCCTTCTGGGAAAAGAATCTTAGCGGCAAAGGAGTTTGTGTAGAAGGGGGTTCGAGTGTTCATCTCACCATTTGCGAGATAATCGAAAAAGAGAGGAGTGGAGTTTGTTACGCAGCACAAACCACTTGGGTTCTTTGTAGTGGTCGGGAGTTACTGTTGACATGATAGATATGAGGGGAGGACTCGGTCTACGTCGGGGAGGAGTATGGGTCTTATGGATCATGAAAGAATCGATTAGATTCTCACAATCAAAGATCCCGAGAATGGATGCAGAAGTTCAAAGATTGCTTGGTAGACGATCATGACAAGATTATCGACTTCGATGGGAGGAAAATGGAACTTCGAAAAAGAAAATTCCTCATGAATCCATCCACGGGGATCCACTAGCGAGGAAGAAGCCCAGTGCGGTTTTATTTTGCTTATATGTTATTATTCCTACTAAGCATCTGAGTATAATAAGGGAGAATGAAGTCATTCTATTGTATGCCTTACTAAAGGGATTCAAGTTTGAAGTGGGGAAAATTATTGAAACATCTATCAGAACCTTCCACAAGATTGTGAAAAGGGGCCCGATCCCTATCAGACAAGTATCACCGAGACTACGTATTGGATTTGGAGTAAAGGATATGAAATAAAAGGAGGGAAACTTGTCTAAGGTTTCTCCTTTGACAGTGACAAGAGTGATCGAGGACGAGAGCGAAAAATGAAGGAGATGGAAATTATAGAGTGACGGGCCCCGAGAATAAGATGATGAACCCGATAGGGATGGAACAAATCCCGATTGGGAATTTATGTGAGGCAACGTATAGTGATGCGTAATAAAAATGTACGCCTATGTGCATGGAGTACGCGTCTTCGCCTGACGTAATATAGTGGCCCAGTAGTAGGATATCAATCCACGGGGATAGGTGTGAGTGAGCCTTTCACGAGGAGATTTGCTTTTCAAATATTATCAATTATCGTGTGTGTGAAAGAATACTATGATGTTGAATTTTAAACTAATCTAACTAATCTGAATGAATTATTTTGTAATGGAGGAAATTTAGACTATATCTCCCACATACCTCTCGATGGATTGTTCTTAAGAGATGATATTATTGAGTTTATTTGTGATACGTATTGTTAATTTAGGTGATCTTGTACGAGAATGCACCTATCTCTCTAGGGGCGTATCTCCTTCTATCTATTTAGCATAAGTGAAGCTAGTATCTACTCTACTGACTCGATACTTTCAAAGCGCTTTACAATGTTCTAATATGCCATACCTTCGGAATGGAATATCTACATTCTAGAATCAACGAAGGCGCTCTACTCGGATCACAGGTATCCTCATCTCTCGAATCTGGGATCCTCAGTCTGATCAAGCTAATGTTGGCAGGACATCACCATATAATTGATTCCACGAGATACTCTAAAAAGCGGATGCTATAACGAATTATAAACAAATGAATAATATAAATTACTAATTTTTAATCATAGTGTGAGAGGAGTTGACAACACCTAGCTATATATCAGAACATCTTTGGGTAAAAGAAAATACACCAATATGTAATATATAAAACTATCAGTACTGTAATTTCAGAAGAATTAGGAAAAATACAAATCATGGGCTCTCCTTCTTCGCTCAGCGTCATTCTTTATATACGATTTACGCGCCCTCGTTACGTCACGATTCCCGATACCCCCGATTACATCCAGCCCTCTCTGCCTTTTAATGATGAGATGACAAAAACTGTATTGTGTTGGCGTCGCGGCGATTGCAAGCGTCGCGGCGTTAAAGATTTATCTCTGGCGTTGGGACGTCGCGGCGTTGTGCCCCATTGACTTCTATGGATTGTGTGGCGTCAGCGGCGTTGGGACGTGTCATGACTTGGTCCGGCCGTCTTGATGCAGTCTCTCTACTGCTCGAAGTGCTTGAAACCTGCCCTTTTCACATCAATTGCACTGCCATTCACACGGTGCACAATCAGATATCGAAGAATATAAAAATACATATTTGAATGTGAAATAACACTAAAAGCGTAAAGGCAGGCGGGTATCTGAATTTGTTTTGGGCGCTCATCAGGAACCAGTTGCCATCGAGGGCGAGAATGTAGAATAGAAGGTGAGTAAGAGTAATTCTCATATGTAAGAAACTTTTTTTCTAAACCGGCGTAATGTTCAGACGTGGAAATCAGGAGACTGTGAACATGTCTCTGGTGTCTGATAAAGAAAGAAATGGAGGAGAGAGAAAGGTGGGAGCGACGACGGAGGATCGGAGAAGATTTGGAATTTGAATTCGGAAGAGGCAGAGATGGGAGCAAATTACTCGAGCGGAGGATGAAGAGTGGAAGGAAAGAATGGAGAGGAGAGAAAAGCATTAGTAAAGGCTAGATTTGAAGATAAATACCTTCTGCAATGAAACTGACTAAAGGGATGAAGATGTACTTTGACATTTTTAGAAAAATAAAAGAAAGAATGGAAGGTAGTATCTTTTGCATAAGAAGCGGAGGTTCCAAGTATCTCTACAAGGAACAGTTTGAGGAATTTGGGAAGCTTATGGAGAAGAGGGACAAGGAATGAGATGGACAACAATTACAAATAAAGAATTGTGGAATGATGCGAATCGGTGAATTGAATTTAGTGAACATGCACACTATACTCTGCGGGCAGAAGGAACCCATGAATCACATAGGTATGAGGCAAAATGAATTAGTCACTCAATTGGGAATAACACAATGATCATTTGCCTTTTCAACGGGGAAGAACCTCAGAAGAGAAACGAAACATCTCAATACCTAGAGTTTCCCTCCGTCTTTAGCTAGCTTGACCTTGAACCTCTAACCTAAAAATTCTAAATCTAATAGAAGAGTTGTACCCCCATGGCCTCTTTTCTCGAGCCAAAATTATAACCATCCCTCTTAATAAAATATCAACAACGATTTTACCGAATGATTCTATGTAAAGAAATTCTTTTTATGCAGTGTTAATTGCTTATTAAGATTATATTTTTGTTTTTTAAAATAAATAAGATGAATACGATGTAACGAAAAATGAGTTAGTCAACAATGATGTAATACGGATACATTGGATTGAGAATTAAGTTATTTGATGTCATTCTGGTTTGTTGCATGATAAAATGATGTTTTGAATTAGCATAACAACTCTCTGAATAATCACAATAAGTGTAATTGAAATTGTGGTAAGAGCCTCGATGAATTGGAAGAGATTGCATGAGTAGCTAGAGATGAATTTTGAGTTCGGGATCTGGGAAGGAAGTATTAAATAGGCGGCCGCAGAATAAGACTTTTGAAGCTATTGTATATATGATAAAATTGTTGAAATCTTGAAAAACAATGCACTTAATTGAAAATGTTCCTTAACAAATTGTGAAGGATTAAGGACATCTTTTAGGGTTCAATCATGATCAAATAGTCGAAGGTCTAGAACATTGGGTATTAAGTCAAGAGCAAATCCACCTAGAGCAATACCACTAACGAGGGGAAGTGATATAGGCAGATCTTGTGGAGTTTGAGCCTTCGGCTACCCTCGTAATAATATCACGTAAACATATCTCTCCCAATTATATTTGACAGACAGTGTCTAGTTTCTTCATTTAAACATATGATTCTGGCCTCAAACCTTCCCTTTATTCTAATCCTACATTAAGAAGAACCTTATTTTGGGTTTCGGGATAGGAACTTCAAAATCTGAAAAGGACAAATTTAGGGAATGTTATGTGATTGAAAGGAAGCAAAGAATGAAGGATGGAAAGCCCAACAAATGAAGAAATTGAAAAGAATGCAGAGAGAGAAGAAGTCAAAATTGTAAATTGTCAAAATGGGATTAAGTTTTTGTCTTGTAGCTGCATCCTCTCTTGAACCAATTAAAAGTTCTAGGGTGTTTTATTTTACAATGCTAATGTATTTGGTATAGGAGGCACTAACCCCAAAGTTATCTCTAAAGTGGTAGAAACTAAGAGAATGAGACATTTGCACTAATCTAAAATTTGGCAAAGTAAAAAAAAAAAGCAAAAAGGGGACTTCTCTCTAAAAGATGCCAAGAATTTGGGAATATCACGATCTCAGTCACATCGAGGGGCAAGTTTAGGGAATATATTTTGGGGACATTAGTAGAAAGAAAAGGATGAAGGATAGAGGCAAAGATACACCCACTCGAAGAGTAGATTTGGAAGTAAATTTTGTAGCCTAAATTCTCCACTTATCCTCTACCAGTACCCAGGCCAAACTCTCTGACACAAAAGACCTAATTGATCTTGAAATTGGTACTTCCTACATTAGTAGGATTATGTGAAAAAAACAAGCATATGGGACTTTGAAGTGCTAAAAGAAATTGCAGTCATTGTGTAGAGTCCCGGAAGATTAGGTAATCCGCGAGGAGGAAAGGGAGAAAGGCAAAATATCCCACACGAAGATTAGGATTAATTGACTAAATTGTTTACATTTCAGAATTCATTAGTTTTTATGTGACAATAATTGAAAATTTTCTTAAGTCTGAACTAAAAACTAAAATTGAAATTAAGCTCCAACTAACTAGTTTTAATTCAAGTTGCAGATTTTAAAAAAAAAAAATTGCAGTGCAAAACAGAAAAATGTCCTTAAAAACAAAGCTAAATTGTTTGAGAATGAGAACAAAATCTTCTTTTCTTTGCTTGGAATGACAAAACTTTATGTTTGAGGAATTTGATGAGTCTTAAACTCCATTATTTTTTAATCCATTTTTTAGCTTGTTTTTAGTACATTTTCAAGCTATTTTTAATGCAATTATGGAATATTTACAAACTTTGTATTTACGGGGAGTTAATTCAAAAGGAGAGATTTTGTGAAAGAAGGAAAAACAACAATTGCAGTAGTCTCTATAGCGAAAAACGTCTAAGAAAATGGCTAGAGAAGCGTATGCCAACAATATTTTATGTGCTTCATAACCTGAAGATCCTAAAAAGTGCGAGATGGTATGCTTCGCGACAAAACTGACATGTCGCGACCAGAAATCTGGAGAAGGCAATTTGGGGCGAAGATCATTTATGTTGCGACATAATGAGAAGATCGAAGCGGAATCTATGTCACGACAAAATCTACTCTATAAAACCTTACGGCTCTTACAACGCATAGGAGCTGGTTGAGACGAGAAGAAAGAGCCTTTAAAGAAAAGTTTAGTCGCAGCCAGAAGAAAATTTATGTATTATAGTATTTAGTGACCCTTACTTGTTGAACTGCTTTGTGACCATGACACAAAGGAACCCAATGTTGCAACATGTACTTCAAGTTGAGCGAGATAAATCTAATATTAGTGACATGGATCTTAATGTAACCTTAGAATAAGGCTGTGATGGAGAGAGAAGCAGCGGGTCGCGATAGACTTTTATATGTCGGCGAGGTTTTAACACAATGCAAGAAGGATTACGTCGTGACATAAAAGCGAATTGGCGATAGAGCGAGTAAAAGGTGTTCCTGAGAAGAGTCTTGTCAGCGACATGAAAACTAGGTCGCGACGAAACAAATATTGACAACACGAAGTCGCTGTCGCGGCCTTCGAACAAGCTCTTGACGAGAGTCGGTACCCGGCAGCGAGCCTGCATCGCGATGGGCTTTACGAATTAAAGAATAAAATGCGGATAATATAAGACGGTGTTTTGTAGCATAACTGAACAAAGATCTTAAGTCTCTTTGCCATGAAAACTTACTGGGTAGTGACACTAACTTTAGGAAGATCTGCCTTGACATATTGCGATATGATTATCGATGTTCTTGACATATTGTTTAGAGGAGTGTGCTGAAATATTATGTAATGAAGGAAACTACGTAAGTAGAGTTAATATCTTGAAGAAAGAAGGCATGCATATATAATCTGATTAATGCAAGCTAGGCTTGAAGAGGAGCCGCAAGTCACTTAGTCGCGATAGGCAATGCATACCTATGACAAAGACACATGACAAAGGCTTCTGAAACTCTATTGTGAGTGACCTGAATTTTAGGTTGTGACAGAAAAGGCAAATCTGGGCCATAAATTTTTAGGGATTCACACCTGGCCTCTGTGTTTAAGGCCAGAAACTTTTGAAGACTCTTTGCTAAATACAGAAAAGACTATACGACGATGTAATCAATCAGATCGGATGAACAGGAGTGCTTGGGAAGCTAAGGACTCCCATATTATATTTTTTCTTTTTCTTTTTATTTTCCTTATTTTCTTTTCTTTGTAGATTAGATATGAGAGTAGGATTACTTAAATTTATTTTACTAGATCGTCTGATAAATTGTTAGGAAGTTTGAAGTTTAATTTAAATCAGAAATTCATTTCACGTTACTATTTGAATTGATAAATTCGAGCAAGAGTACAGTTTCATTTCTTGGGTTGATTGCGATTCTGATTAGATTTTCATAATCGGTATTTTGATTATTATCACATAAATCGATTTAGAGAATCTGATATCTCTTGGGAAAAATCTAATGTTAGTCGTAGTCTTTTACGCACAATGAGAGAAAATTTCCTAAGTTGAGGAGTTTTGAATTTATTTGGATGGTGATGTTGAGAATTAATTTGTTCCCATTTAATCTTATTAGCTAATACTGCATTGCAAGAAAGGACTATTGTAAAACACGATTTTCAATAGGCCCTTTGAGTGACACGAGATGGAAGTTCACAAGGAGCATAGATTGGATTCTTGGGGGTATCTTTGAACTAATATTGAAAAACTAATGAGCTTTGAAAGGTTACTTAGATAAATCCTCAATTTGCTCATGGTTTGAGAAGGGTTGAGTGATATATCAATTTAATCAATTAGAGATCTCTCCTTGGTCTGGAGGAATGATCTTGTTCCCTTGTTAGCGGAGATCTAATCAAGGAAAGGGAAAACTCTTTCAGATCTTAAGGACATCATTCATTTTGTAGAAATCTAACAATTTCCCTGTCTTGGGAAGCAAGAAATCTGCAAGTCATAAGAAATGGGTATGAAGTATTGAAAAAGAAAAATACCCAGATCTTATAGAGAAATTCCAATTACAAGTAATCGATTAGAATCATGATTCAAAAATGAAC
Source organism: Tetrastigma voinierianum (assembly GCA_016808115.1). Classification (NCBI taxonomy): domain Eukaryota; kingdom Viridiplantae; phylum Streptophyta; class Magnoliopsida; order Vitales; family Vitaceae; genus Tetrastigma; species Tetrastigma voinierianum. The sequence continues at coordinate 75,362 of JAEQBH010006320.1, read as the reverse complement.
ATGAATCTCTACTGTTAAAGTATAGTTAGAGGAGGAATCGAACTACTACCTTGCACTCTTGACAAATTCATATTCCCGACTAAGGAAAATAGAATTAGATTATGATGCAAAATTGATAATTTTCACAACGTTGAAATCGATTATCTACTTCAGTGATAATGCAGTTCGATCCGATTTATATTTAGGATTTAAATTTTGCCTTTATTTTAAATGCTGGATTACAATTATTAAAATTCTTGTGCGATTACTAAGAATTTCTCATTCAGACGTTCAAATAGTGTAGAACTTGAGTAGTTGGGGTAGTTGGAGTTTAAATTCTTTTCAATCTCTATAGAACGATATCCGGAGACTTATAGGTCCACTTTGTACATATGCGACTGTGCACTTGCATTTTAAGACCAAATTAAATCTTTAGGTGGGTTTAGTGACAAAATTATTCTTCATATGAGCCAAACAAGTTATATTTGGTTTGCTGCAGTTTTGCTTTTAGATTGCGAAAGGATTTTAGTCGATCTAGTTTTATAATCTTTGTTATTAATGCCATAAATTTGTATATATATATCGATTAAGTCTTATTAAGTTTTTTGGCACCATTCTGCGGAGGATTCTGTGAAATGCTAGTAATGGTTTCATAAGAAAATTTGAATATACAACATAGATTAACAAGTTTTGGCGTGATCTTAGGGATTGAATAATACTTCTTTTGTAACAATGTCATAAATTTGTATACATCATTTATTGACAACGAGGCTATATATATATTAAAGATGAGGATCGGCTCGGCATAAAAGAAATCAATTGGAGCTCGAGTTGTAGGCAAGGCAAAGTGAAATACAGAAGCAAAAAACAAAGAAAATGCAGAAAACCCTTACCAATTTCTCAAGGGTTGTGAAATTTCGCATCCCTAGAAGGTCGCGATTTATGGTCGCAATTTCACGAAATTTCACGGCTTCAATGAATTTTAAGCACTCTGAAGTACTGTGATTCACTTACAACTCTTTTTTAACTTTGTCTTTTTTTTTTTTTCTTAAATTCTCCCATGTAATAGTGTTTAGTTTATACAATTTGGTAATTTGTATTATTGTTTTGGTGGTACATATGATGCAGACTTTGTCTTTTAAAATAACATGTGCTATTTACACCCATATTAATATAGGTTTTGAGCACTTTTTGTGTAATAATCAACCTAATTAACCCGGTTGGCATGTTAAGGACCTTGCAATGCTACAAATCAAATGTTATGGCAAGTTTTGTTGATTTTACAGGCTATTTATACCAAAGATAGGATTAAACAGGGATGAAGAAATCGATTGGAATCAAATCAAAAGGCAAGCAAAGCTTATATGAGATGTAGTAGCCCTTGGCAATTTCACAGGTTGTGAAATTTCGCAACCTAGAATTTGCATGGGTGTGAGATTTCGCGAGGGAGCTCTTTGGTGTGAAAGTGCCGCTTCTTTGTGAAAGTTTTCTGCTTATTCCTGTGCTTTTGACTTTTGACTTGCACATCACTTTTTGAATTTCTTCCTAATTTGTCCCCTTGTAATAGTGTTTGTTTTTTATATTTTGGTAATTTGTATTAAGGTTTGGCTATAAAAGCCCCAAGATAAGACTTTGTAAGAGACATCTTGATCATTAATAAAAGTTTTTGGAGGGAAGCTTTGTGGATTCCTCTTTCTCATATCTCTGACTGTTTTTCTCACTATTGAACACCTTGGGGATAATGACTCAAAGGATGTGAGTGGCTGGAACCTCTTTCTCCTTGAAGAGGAGACCAGCACGGGCAAAGGATCTAAAGCAAGCTGAGGGGTTTCATGGTTTTCACACAAGTACTCACTGACATTTATGTGTTTCCTTTGAACTCTAGGTTCAGATCCCTTCGATGCACCTTGAATGATCCGTATTTGATAATCTTTTAAGGTTCAATGGATGCTTACTGATAGATCCACTGAGATTCATTAGTTGTCATTTATTAGTCATTGGAAGGTGGGTCAAAGAGATACATTCTTTGTCTTGGGCAAATTAATACTCGATGAATACCATTTCAAAGGATGATTATTTTTGAATCAAATCTTTATAATTAAATGAAGAAGCAAGTTTAGGAGATGACTATATGTCATCCTCCAAATGCGAAAATACAGAAACCCTCGGTGCCACAGAGCTGTACCCGATCCACGATACTTGAGAGAATCTAACACATTTAGCGCTTATTTATTTTCAGTTTCAGCTTGAACACAACTCCTTTGTTTTTACAAAATCGCAAAATCAAATGGCCCAATCACTGAAGTGTTAAACTCGGTATTAGCCATTTCAGAAGAAAACCCATCCTGTGGGCGATCCTAGAGCCTTATCTTTGTAGTAGCAATGCTACGACGTTAGGAGGAGTATTAGGTATAAATTTTGTTGATTCAAGATACCCACCTGACATTTTAAATGAATCAACGTCGTTAACCGTTCGAGGATGGTGCCTAAATGCAGATGACAACATCTTTTGAACACTTGATCCTCAATGAAGTTACCAATTGAATTTTCTTTATCATTCTTTTGGTATTTCTTTGTCAGTTTTTTAGTTTCCATTTCTACATTCAATTTTTTTAAACTAACGCCCTTTTATGTAGGATTGTTCTTTGTATTATCTGGTGTTTGCCTGATGCCCATTTGCGGAGTGCATATTCTAAATGGATTAAATCATGACAAGTTGGAGTCGAGTGTTATTCTACTGAAACCCGATTACGAATTGAATATTATGGTTTAGGCTTGATGGGACACCTCCCCAGAGGCAACTAATCGATGCAGTGGAAAACCACAATGTATGAGTCCACTGAGGATCACTCCGCCCTCATGGGTGGTACACCTGGCCAGCACTCCAGCTAATGCTGCATGGTGTGTGCTTGACCCTAGTTGGGGAACCTTTAATTTCTCACATGGGGCAGAGACACCTCCATGAAGTATACTCTTGCTCCTGCTCCACATATGCTTCAACTCCTCAGCCACTAGCCTGAGTGCCTTCCACATGAGTTGAGCAAGCATGCGACTTGAGCAAATTAATTGGGTAATTTTTATGAAGGAGATGAAAGAGTGAGTGAATGTCAAATAAATCGAAGGTGATACTGTGAAACTCTGGACCAAGATTAGATGTGACTTAATGGCACAGATCAAATTGACAACCTCAGTGCCATTTCAAGGCTCCACCAGTGCGACATGTTCATCCTACATGAAGAGAATCTAGAGGAAGGTACCTGTTGGCACCTGATGGAGGGCATTATAAAAGCTGTTCCTGAAGAGTTGGTAGACTTTTGAAAAATTTTACAGAGGATATCAAAGTCTGAGACATTTATCTTCTTTTTGTCAGCTCAGAAGAATGGAAACAATCTCCCCATTCTTGACTGAGAGGAAGCCGGTGGAAGGAAGGAGTGGTGGAAGGCTGAGAAAGCATTCTTAAACCATTTCCCATAGGTGAACCCCGATTACTCCTTTGCTAAGCCACCAATGACCAACACCGATGCTTTCCCTCTTGACCATTGCATCTACACCTCATTTTCTACACTGAAGCACCCTCTTGCTGGTGAGGCCATCCCATACGCATTTTACACCCCAGGAAACTTTGGGAGAGTTGAGCAGGTCTGCTGACTGGAGCTTTTCGCCAGCACATCCTACGAACATTAGCATTCTCCTCTTTGCATGGCACATCGGATGGCTCATGCGAGCCATCTGGTTCGGATTTGAGACACACGGACCTCTAATGGTCCACCGGCTCTCTACCGGTTCTAGCGTACCCTTTGGGATGGACAAGGGCTTCCTCCTTGGGCCTCCAAAGGGAGGCTTGAGGGGTGGTTTAGGAGGCTTCAGTCCCCCCACTTGTTACTGATTTTCTATTTTATTTTATTTGATTTTATTTTAATTTTTCTTTTTAGATTTTCTCTAACTGTTCAATTTAATCTTTATTTTAGCTCTGTTTCATTTTTCATTTTCCATTTTTTAATTTTATTTATTTTTCTTTGCTTATTTTGTGATCTGCATTGTAATTTCTATAGTTGGGAGGTCGAGGCGGGATGAAAATTTACAGGGTTGCAAATTTTCGCGGGATCAGCATGGCGGTATCACGGCTGAGAAGCCTATTTTCGCAGCACTGTAGCAAAAAACAAAAACAAAAAAAAAAAAAAAAAACAAAAACAAAGAAAAAAAAATTTGTCTTTGATATATATATATATATATATATATATATATATATATATATAACATATATATATATATATATATATATATATATATACACATAGAAAGAACAAAAACATTCTTTATCTTAAAAAAAAATGTCATCTTTAGAAAAAATAAATAAAACCAAAAAATTTGCGACTATGAATTTTATGATATATGTGTTTACTGCATCCACTAGTTTCTTTTAGCCATAACTTTTCGATTTCAAACTCCGTTTTTTGGGGTAATTTTAGTATCGTTAGGAAGAAGATGAAGGAAATTGTGGGAATACAAATATAGCCTAGAAAGAACACTTTTGAAATTATATTAAGCTTATAATTTCTAAAATGCTCAATTGATCGCTTTTAACCTCTCTTTCTTCTTCAGCTTCTGATCATTCAAGCCAATTAAAGGTAAATAAGGCCCTATTTGGGAAGCATATTTTTATCCTTTGATTTCCATTCTTGTAGCATGATCATATTTTCTATGTAATATGCAGTTTAACACTTTGCCTCTCTTTTGTTTCTTGTTCATATGATTCCTCCTCTCCACAGCCATTGCATTTCTCAGGGTATCCCTTCCTCATAAATTTCCATTTCATAACTTCACATTGAGGACAATGTGAATTCAATTGGGGGAGGTTAAGGAAGGAAGTGATGTTGATTTATGTTTGAGCAAGTCTATTTTGTTTGGTTGAATGGCTTGCTAGTTAGTTTGTTTTTACAATATAATTCATGTTCTAGTTTCTAATAGTTCCTTCTTACCAGTTTCTCATTTTGAAGAATTTTTTTTTTTTTTTTTTTGTAATGCCCGACGCGTGCTATGAAGTGAAATTTGCTCCAATAGTATTGTTAGAATGGTGTATGCTTGGTGGAGTTGATAACCTGTTGAAATTCTTATTGTATTCAACCTTTTTTCTTCCATATGAACTCTAACCACACATTGTACAGATTAGATTTCATTTATAGAATTTGAAAAAGCGCCTTACCTTCTAAATACAAAGTCGACCCTAGTACTTAGAGCCACCTTTAATAGGTCGGGACCACTGATAAAGACCAATGAGTCTTTCAAGCAAAAGAAAAGAAAAAAAAGAAAATAAAAAGAAAAATAAGAAAATAAAGAAATTATGACCACTTTTCCTTGGCTTTTAGAGCACGGTCGAGGGTATATATTGAGAATCTTTAAACCGGTGCCTAAACCTGTGGTTGGGAGTCACCGACTTTGTTGCTCGTTACATGGGTGGAGAGGTGGAGTTTAGCAAATTGTAAGTACTAGAGTTTCAAACTCATTAAAAGTCCAGGGTGAAACCTAAAGAGTTTGTAGTTGAGAGATCCTTATGACTTGATGTCCTAAACCTTAATTGGTTGGAAGTCATCGGTGGACCCCCGTTACATGGACAATTGTGAATTGGATACCCTCAGCATTGCACCCCTACAAAAAAAAAAAAAAAAAAAAAGGAAGTTATAGAATAAAGTTGGGTCCTCGATATTGAGGTTGGTTAGAGACTCACTTTGGGGTTTAGATAAGGCTAGGTTGGGGAGAGAGCAGTTTAATGGGGTTATTTTGAATTCTAATCAAATCAAACACTTAGGTTTTTGTGGAAGGTGTTAAGGATGGATTCTCTAGGAGTTGACCTTTGTTTTGTACTTGATTTTTGCATCGCACACACTCTTCTCTGATATGGTTGTGGAGACGGGGCTTTGTGCTTATGGCTGAGTTGGGTTTCTATCCCACTTCATTGATTTTAGAAAGCGGCATTTTGTGTAGAATATATTATAAGCTCCCCTTGCCTTTGTTGCTTTCTTCTTCTTCCATTGCTGAGGATTAGCAATGTTTCGATTGGGAGTGATTACTACCCCGAATAGTACTTATTCACCCTTATTGTCTGAGTTTGAGCACTTTTAACAGTGTAATAATCCAACCTCATTAAACCGATTGGCATGTTAAGGACCTTGCAATGCTACTTCATAATCAAATATTATGTAAATTTTTTTATTTTTCACAGGCTATTTATCGATAGATAGGGATTAAACTCAAGCATGAAGAAATAAATTAGTTAGAAGTAGAAAAAGGAAATGAAACGAAGCATATGAGAGATGTAGTAGCCCTTAGCAGTATTCGCAAAGATTAAAAATTTCAAGTGTGACCCAACCCTTTGCGAAATTGCCTGTGTATCAAAGTTTCCTGCCACTGTTCCTGCTGCTTTTGACTTTTTTAATTTTTTTGTCACTTTTGGATTCTTCCCCAATTTTGTCCCTTGTAATGAGTGTTTTGTTTTTATATTTTGGTAATTTGTATTAAGGTTTGGCTATAAAAGCCTTGAGACAAGACTTTGTAAGAGACATCTTGATCATTAATAAAACGGAAGCTTTTGAGTAGTTCCTGTGGCACTCTGCTCCTTTCTCTCATTTTCTCACTATGAACACCAGGGATGACAGCTCGGAGGATGTGGATATAACAGAACCTCTTCTCCTTGAAAGGAAGACCCTTGGTAAGGGATCTAAAATAGTGAGGGGGTTTCATGGTTTTCATGAAGTACTCAGCGAGCATTTATGTGTTTCCTTTTAACTCTAGGTTTAGATCCTTCGAGTACATATGAATGATTCGTATTTGAAGTAATCTTTTAGAGTTGTTGGATCTTCTTGATAGATCTTGAGATTCGTTAGTTTGTCATTTATTAGTCATTTGGAAGTGGAGTCGAAAGGAAATCTGTTCTTATCTTAAACCGTAATGCTCGATTTAATACCATTTCCAAAGGATAGTTGTTTTAGGTCAATCTTGCTAGCTAAATGAAAAATAGGTTTGGGATAGTTGTTTTACTGGTCAATCTTTATCATCTCATCCTCCCACCAACTTATGAGAAAGACCAAAGGAAACTCTCAGATTACTTACTAGAGCCATTGAGTGTCGATGCTTCAAGAGAGAATCCTCTCTTTTACATTTTAACTTATTTTATTTTCAATTTTCAACCATTACAACTCACCTATTCTTAAAAAATCCCAAAATCAAATGTGTCCACCATAAGTTAAAACTGATTATTAGCCATTTCCGAAGAAAACCAAGTACATATAGACCCGATCTTAGAACTACTATACTATAGTAGCAATCTTTACTATGATGAAAGTATTAGATATAAATTTTGTTGATTCGGGATACCCCTACGACATTTAAAATGAATCGAGACACTTTGTAAAAACGATTATTTGAGAAGGGTTTTGGGGAGGCTTGCCGAACAATCTCAAGTTTTTCTCTCATTTCTCTGGAATTTTACTTTCTTTTTTTCTCACTAGCCAAACACCCTTCAAGGATGATTTCTCAGAGGATGAGTCATTTAAAACCCTTCCTCTTGAAGTAGAGAGGAGGCTTCTTCAGTACAGAGAAGGATCTAAAATATAATATAAAGGGTTTCCATGTTTTTCACATAGGTATTCATTGTCATTACTGTTCTTCCCTTCAACTTTAGGTTTTGATCCCTTAAAATCACCTTGAATGATTAATATTTGGTAAGCTTTCGGGGGCTGGTGGATGTAATGCAGATCAGTTATGTTCATTGGTTATCTGTTTACTGAGCCATTTATGTAGTGAGTGAGGGGCGTTTGTTTTCAGCGACTAAGGAAGACGACAATGGGCGTGAATGGTATTTTGAATATGCGATGGTCAGTTTTATATATTTAGTAAGAATCCCGGTGGTTGAGAGATAACTATATATTTATACTCCCGATAGTAATGGGACACCGGTCCCGATACTTCAGTGGGACATGCATGACCTTGAGTTTGTTCCTTCTTACCCCCGACATGGGCGGGGGAACCGATGCTCACATCCCCGAGTCACGACACGGGCATCGGTTGGATGACGGACGGGGAGCAGGAGGCCCCGGGGGCATGGGTCGAGTCAGGGAGTAGGGACCCGGGGCTCTCTCAGGCCAAAGGACTTAGGGACCCGAGCGTGTACCTCTGGCTGATTATAAAACCAAAGAATTGATTTTGAATAAGGAGTAAGCAGTAATTTCGTTAAAAAAAGCAAGGGATTTTCCTAGATCTCGGATGACAAAAGAACCGTCGTTGGAATTCGTCTACTTGAGAAATCTAGCTACACGTAGAATTTAAATCAAATTAAAGACAATGAGAATTTCACATTTTTGAGCATTGTAAGGGAATTATCGGGATACTTGACACGTGTAAAATTAAGTTACCGCACTTATGAAGCCACGTGTCAACGTGGGACTAAGATCAAACAAAGAACTGAGTGGGACCATTATGAGACATGTGTCACCACATGATTGGAGAGGAAATCAAGTAGATGGATAAGGTGATAAGGGAGATCGATGAGCGATGGGGTGACATGTGGCATGAATGCCTCTCCCGACTTAGATCTTGGACCATGCAGAGTGGATAGAGAGAGGGAGGGAAGGAAAGAGATAAAAGTGGGGGGAAAAATATGTGAGAAGAAGAAGGTAGAGAGAGAAGCTCTGCATATCTCTAGTTTTCAATGATCGGGCTGTCAGTTCCCATCGAAGCAAAAGAAGAGAGATTTTCTTTCCTTGAGTAAGAGGCTTAGTAAGAGATCGAAAGCAGGGAAGTTTCGATAGGCACTCAGAGGTAGGGGGTTTTCTCTCTGCTTGGTTTAATCCTTGTCCTAAGAACCATACAGATTGTTAGGGTGTTGGGAGTCGAAATGGCGTACGTTTAAGTCGAGGTGGGACTAAGTCTTTGAGGATTTACGGAATTTGTTTTCATGGAGTCCCGATTGGACTATGGACTATCCTTGGGCGAGTGGGAGGTGAGCTCTTATGTTTGTTTTGGGCAGTTCCAAGACGAATTGTCGGACTGTTGATTGGCCTATGTGTGCTGTGCCCCCAATTGTTATTCTTCAAGATAAATAACATATTGATTGTGTATGAGTATGTTAGTATTTGCGCATGATACGATAACATGAATTGGCGTGATAGCATGTGCATTTCATATGTACGAGGGCACCATGGAGCCGATGGAGTGTAGAAGGTACATGAGCATGGTTTCGGAGGGTTGATATGGTGTCTTCCGGAATAATATGTTGTAATATATATCGGAGGGTTGTGTACACGATTGTTGCTCGGAGTATGTCCACTAATATATATATCGGAGGGTTGTCCTGAATAAAACAAACATTTTGTTTTGAAAACTATTTTTCATACGCTAATGAATGCGTGTGGCAGGGAGTCGGTGAGGACTCCGAGGGCATGGGATAGGGCACGTAGACATTTAAACAAGTGGGATATGCATGGTTTGACTTGAATGTTTGTGTGGTTGTGTTTCATGAGCACTTAGGTGGGGAGTAACCCATGTAGGAAGATTCAACTCTTGGGCATTATTCATCCATTCGTGAGGAAATAATTTGAGTATAAGTCTTTGGGGATGGGACGCATTGAGGACCTTTAGTGGCAAAGAAAGGCAGGATATAGTCTTGTTTTTGTATTACGTAAATTCTAGGTATAAGACCTAGTTTTTACGTAATTTATACTAATTAAAGACAAATTGTAATTAAACTAGTTTTATATAATATATACATTTTGGCAAGTTTCCAAATTTCATTGGCCTTTGTAGTGATAAGGCAAATTTAGGTTGATTTTATAGTATTCTTAGCGAAAAAATACGGGGCATCAACTAGGGTGGAGCTCTTGAGAATTTCAGCTTAGAGGTCGCAACATTGGAGGCGGAGTGTAAGCGGCGCGGGGAGGAAGCAGCGTGCATGCTAGGTGCACTGCGTGCTGTGGCCAGCTTTAGCAGCGCGTGTGCTTGCTTACAGGAAGGCACATCGTGACGGTCTCGATGGAGTCTTTTGTCGCGACAGAGAATTCCTTGTTGCGACAGAGATGGCTCACTACATCAGCGACATAGTTTTAATCTTGGGACGAGGTTTTGGCGCGGATTGGGACTTTTTTGCCAGCATATAACCACCATGTTATAGCATGATCAGCCTCCCATATTAACTATATATATGCCTGTGACCTAACGCGAGATGACTTTTTGTGTAGCGCGGTAGCTGTTGTACACACCTCTTGTGTATATATAGGCGAAAGTCCTATCCACGACAAAGTTTTATCTACATCCTTGACAATGAAGGGTTGGCCATTTTATTGTGTCGCGACACTTAACCTTTTGGTGTGGGGGTCAAGTAGGGAGTTGGCGGGGCGGTGTCGGTAGCGCACGGCGCACGCATCTACCCTTGATAAAACCAGTGTTGTTTGTAGTGGCAGCACCACCTTTGTGTTATGCAAATGTTTGAACTTCTGATGTTCTCTTACTTGTTATTGTGAACATTGTCAATGAGCCTTTGTTGTCTAAAGAGCACAAAAATTACCTCGGTTGGGCTGGTGAGTATCGGGATCTTGTGGAAAGCTATTGAAATTTACCTTGGGGGCTTGGGGAGTTTAGGTATCCATAGAGTTTGATCTGATATCATCTTCAGCGTGGTATCAGCGCATAAGTATACGAATACACAGGACTCGATGGGAATAGGTTTCAGATCATGGTCATTGTGCATTTGATGTTAATTGTGATGAGGATGAGTGTGTGAAATTTGTGCATGATGAGCGTATATAAGGTTTCTTCAAATTAGAACATAACCTTAGGAGGTTCGACGGAAGGGTGTTATTTAATTGTTGCCATTGGAATGTGTAGATGTGGTAGGGAGGCGTCAGGGGCGTGCGGGGATATAGTCGACCTCGTTGATTCTGGTGGTCGACTAGGTCGTAGAGGCCATTGGCATGTGTATATGGAACAACTAACGGGCGGTGATGCCGACTATTATAGAGGCCGTGAGTATCTGCTAGCAGGCGTGTGGACCATTGGTCCAGGCAGATTGAGAGGTATTGGAGGCGTGGAATTACCTTCGATGCGTGACCGAAGACCGGACTAGGCACATTCCAGCTGGGGTGAGTCCTTGGTGTAGTGGGTGGGTTAAGACCTCTGAGGACTTGGGGAGGCAATGACTTGGGCCAAAGTTCCGTGAGCTCTTCGTAGGCGAAGTATTCCAGGCCACTCTTACCCAGACATGCAGGGACCCCGGAAGTTCACTGGAAATTTGGCGGGGGAGCAGTGTGAGTGATAGATGCACATTAGCTAGGACGTTCTTGGAGTTGCTTGTTTTTCTTTGATGACTACATGGCCACAAATATGGCCAAGGTGAGGAAGTTTGAGAATGGGCTGAAGTTGTCCATTCGAGGCAAGATTGTGGGACTCCTCCTACAGGACATGGACTCTATGGTCCGAACAGTCATGGCCATAGAGAAAGAAATAGAGGACGCATGGAGCATCGAGATCTGAGTGCTGATGTGAAGGGAAGGAGAGCTGATCTTCTTCCGGTTCGAGAAAGAGCTGGGGCTTTGGCTCACGTGGGTTCCGGAGCGTGGCCATTAGGGTGGTGAGTTAGGAGCTTGGTCAGGCGGGAATGAGTGACATGTTCCAGCCAGCGGCCGGACATATAAGCGAGATTGCCCCCAGCGAGGATCCCGAAGGGTTGGAGACAATCATTTGGTCCCGATATGATGGGACAGTGCGAGGACATAGTTCATTCCTCCACCCCCGTCTGATCAAAGGAACCGGGTGCTGAGTCCCGAGTGCTGCCACGGAGGCACTTGGTCAGTTTACACGAGGGCGGCTGGGGACGGTGCGGGCTAGGGGCAAAGGACGGGGCCCTCTGATGAGGACATCGAGGGTTCGAGGTATGTCTACTCTATCCACCATCGGTAGACCAGCGGGATGCGGCCAGTCATACTAAGAATGCGTTTTTTGCTATCGCTTTATGGGCGAAGTGACTGTTGAATTACGGTGCATGCATTTGTTCATTTGTTGCCGCCGGTTGTGAAAGAGTTGGGCTTAGAGTCGCGAGACCTTGGAGGGCCCTGTGTGAGTTCTCCATAGGGATTGGTGATATAGATATGATATGTGTTGAGGTTGCGAGCTAGAAGGATCACGGGTTACGCTCACGATGGACCTGAGGAGTCTATGGACATGTCTGAGGAGTTCGACGACATCCTTTGGATGGACTAGCTGACGGCATACCAGCTCGTCATCGATTGTGAACATATGAGGGTTACCGCCTATACGGGGGCCATTGCACTCGTTACCGTTTCGGGGGACAGCACGATGTTTGCCTCGAGGCGTGTATGCGACTCTAGTGGCATGGATAGATGACGAGGTTGGCCTTCTTTACCACAGAGACGAGTATGCAGACCGACTTAGGGCACCTGGTGAGTGTGCGAGTCTCAAAGGGGATGTATTGCAGATGAGCTATCGGGATTACCTCACGAGGAGGATATAAACTTCTGTATTGAGTTACACCACTGGCTCTTACTGGCCGATCTCTATGACTTCTCATAGGATGGCCTTGTAGTTGAAGTTGCGGGGGAACTCGGGGTCGAATCGGAGTTCTTGTGACCAGAGTTCAGTGAGCTAGGCGCTTCACCGTGATGCTCAGGTTCACATTTGCGAAGAAGAAGACAAGACCCTTTGATTGTGCGTGGCTATGACGGTTGAGCAGGTTGCAGTCAGGGCTGTACCATTAGGGATTGATTCTGCTTGTTGATCAGCTAAAGAGGCGGGAGTCTGCTCTGAGATAAAACCGCGCAGGGTTATGCGATTGAGGTTAGGGAGACAAATATCCTAAGACAGCGTTCGGGTGTGATATGACTTTAAGTTCACAGTGATGTAGGATTGTGATCTTACAGTGAGTATTCATGGACCTTATCATGGGTGGCCCCCAGGCCACATCTGGATCAATTTATCGTGAGATGTACGTGGATGTCATTTTGATCTACTCCCTAATGGGGAGGAGCATGAGGATGTTGAGGTTGTTCTATAACCACAGAGATCTCATTTGTCACGCAGAGTTTAAATGTGAGTCTGCGAGTTTGGCTTATTGAGGTGAGATTCACATGGGAAGTAGTGGTGTTAGCTTCAAGCGTGTAAATTGGCCCAGGAAGGTCCTAGACTGTGATGGGTTGGGAGGCTGAGTTAGTCTTCGAGATCGTGAACTTGGGGTGGCGGGGGTATTCACAGGGGGTTCATTGGGGATTTCCTCTCGACTAGCGGCTTGCTTGATAAGGTGGCCGGAGGAAAGAGTGAGTTTGCAGGTGGAAATGACACGTATGTGAGGAAAGGCATTCTAGGAGTTAAAGAGGAGGCTTATTTCAGCTCCTATTTTGATAGTCCCGGAGAGGGGGCAGAGGTACACAATGTATTGTGATGCCTTGAAGGACAGACTAGGATATTTTTTTTATGCAGTTGATGAGCTTAAAAGTCATCTATTTTTAGTCATTTTACGCAATTTTCCATCAAAGGAAACGATTACTTTACAGGGGAGCTGTGAAACTCACCCATTTGTTATTAAATTTAGAATGGAAGAGAAAGAAGAAGCGATGAAAATACGAGAAATAAGTGGAATAAAAGTGCGATCGATTAGCGAAGCCCGATGAAAGAAGCGTTGAGTCATTGATCACCGGTTTAGGAATTGAATCCCTCGGTCGTAGTGCATTGAGAAGGTGAAGGAAATACGATCACAGTGTGACATGGATATATGAATATTGAAGTCACGACTGAGGCCCACTCATGAAATTTACCAAAAAGAAAAGCGAGGAATGTGACGTGTGAGATTAAAGTCGTGACATCGGAACAACGATTGAGACTGTGGAGGAATGAAATGATGTCGGGAGGCGAGGATTGATATCGCGGCCGGCGAGAGCAGCGAGAAGGGAAAGATACAAGTGACAAGATGGAAGCGCTCTGGTGTCGGAGTTGATGTCCGCGACCAGCGTATTGATGTCGCGACATCGTAGAACAAGTTGAAACACAACGGATCATTTAGTGGATGTCACGTGAGAGGTGATGTCTGGCGACATCCCGAAGGAAACGAGATTGAATGCTGAAGCGATTTGAAAGTCGCGACGCGTGAGATCGAGGTCGCGCTGACGTCCAGAAGCGATAGTGATTAGAAATATACAAAGCTTGACTAGATGTCGCGACGGGTGTTAATACATTGATACGGGGAACAGCAGGTTGAAGGCGGGAGAACTAAGTCGATGTCGAATAGCAAAGTCGATCTTCGCGACATCGAGGGAACCTTAGGATGAAGTGTAAAAATGAGCTACATCCATGAGAGAGATGTGATATCAGCATTATCAGTCCATTGTGACTGAGTTTCATTTAGTTGATGTCTGATAAACAAGAGAATGGCGTCGCGACATGGGGGCAACTTATGTAAACCTACGGGAAAATGCGTGACGATGTAAGTGACGAGAGAATGATATCGCGACATCACTAATGACTCGATTAAATTTGTATATATAGACAAACTAAGGTCGGCGTGTGGGAGATCTCGGGTGCGACATACTGGATGATGTCGCGACAAGGAATTGGTCGCGACGAGCGGTGGCAGGCCTGGATACTCACAAAATCCATGATGCATTGGGATTAGGGCGTAGAAAAACCATAAAATACGCGACTATCCAGGGGAAGCGGGAGATTGAAAAACGGCGGCCACGAGACCCAGGAAGATCTGGATAATTTGCAGAGCTCATTCTTTATTTTTTTATTTTTTCTTTCTCATGCTCTTTTGTTTTTATGGAAGAATTAGATTAGATTTATCGTTCTAGTTTTCTTTATTTCCTGGAATTGGATGTTATCATTTTGAGCTAAAGCTAAGTGCAGAATTTAATTCTTTTCAAATTACTACCTGGAATGTTGAAGTTCAGACAAATTTTTGGGTCGACACCTCTAGTTTGAGAAATACGGTTATTCTTATGATCGGAGAATGTTGTGAATATTATGTGGTCGATGAATGGGAACCCGAGCTTCCATTAAAATGAATGCTATTATCGAAATTATCTTTCCTAATGTATTGGCCTCATTGAGTGCGGAATATCGGTTTATGAATTTACTTTCGGTTTATGGGTTTAAAGTTTTGATCGAATATCGATTTCTTATGCGTATTAAGAAGCGTTTCATTACTGCGATTTCAAGGAGGAGTCCTCTGGCATAAGATGACAGGTACAGGAGTTATGAATATCTATCTTTGAAGGTATATTAACTTTTACTATTATAGATCTAATAAGCTTTGTGAGTTTACTTGATAAATCCTCTTCTCCTTGAAATCAGAGCAGGTTGAATGAATTTATCAATTATAACTAAGCAGTTCACCTCTCAGTTCAAATATAGTGACCCGATCCGTGTTATGGGTCTAATCAAGAGAGAGGTGATATTTTAATTTGGAGGAAGAGTAACTGGAAGTTGTATATCCTTGGCCCAGGTAACTTGGGAGCTACAGGTGTACGATCCGTAGGCTGGGTATGAAGTATTGCAAAGAAAAATACCCGAATTGGGAGGTCCTTTGTTAAAAAGTAGTTATCTAATTCCACTTTGTATTTGAGAGAATCGAATCAGAAATTAGATAATGAAATGTAAAGTGGAGAGATCAGGGTGACTATTCGCATTATGAATGATTTTGAAATGCAAATTCCACAGAAAAATTACAAGTTGACAAGCGGGAGTTGATACTTCCGCAATATAGCATTGATTTAAATGTTCTGCGAGCGATAATTATTGATTTCTATTCATTATCCCTATTGCTAATTATTCTTTATTCTTTATATTCAGTTTATTGTTCATTTCGGTTATTTCCCTTTTGATTAATTTTAAATTTCCGGCACACGCAATCTTTACGGATCTACTATCATTTGGTAGTCGAAATAGTATAGAATTAATTAGTGGGTGATTGATTTAAAATTCTCCCAGGGATCTGCGTGGGATCGTCTCTGCAGACTTAAATCCATTTTATTGTATCGACTGTAGCGAATATCGGACCAAAACCAAACTTTGAAAATGATTTACTCTGAGAGATATTTGGTTTACTTATAGTATAATGTCGACCAAAGATTTTATGGCAAGATTGCGGGGATTAGACAATAGTCCTTTAGTAATAACATCTCATAAATTGTATATATGTGTTTTATTGAGTCCAACAAGTTTTATGGCGTGAATTCTTGCAGTGATCGAAAAGAATTTTAATAAATCAATATTGAGATGTGAAAGAAGAAATACTAATTTGGACATATATGAAAAAGAACAAAAAGAAATAGATTTTCAAGCGGTGGTTCGGTTGGGCCACTAACCGCCAGCGAGCATATTGAGATATATTTTATGATTTATTAATCTAATATTAATGGGAGTATATGTTTTTAGCTGAAAAACTTTGATGCATGGAAGCAAACTTGATCACGATTCAGTGTCTTGGCGATCAGAGAAAACGCCCATGACTTGAGAAAGACAGGAAAGCGAAAACACCACCATGACGGATGAAAGATTAAATGGTGCATTCAACGAGGAATTTGCGAGGCGAAGTACCGAAGCGAGATGCATGGAGGACCTGCGGATCGTCATTCTATCCCGAAACAAGTATTTTAGTAGTGGGAGCGGCCCGATAGATGCTAACAATTTTGAGCTCAGAGCTTGGGGCCTTGATCGCAGGGTTAATGGGGAAGGAGACGGTCACGGGACATCCCACGGCAGGAGCCACTAATGACCTTGGAATGATTTTTGAGGATAGACCTGTGGATTCTGATTGGATGTAAGAAGCGAGGAAGTTAAAGGTACCCAGGTGTTCCCATTCTCATGGAGACATAGGTAGAATATGGTTTGACTCACTGCAGGATGGATCTGATATCATGGGAAGGTAATGAAAGCTTATTTTGCATGATTCCTTCCCCTATTTCTCCTTCCCTAGCAAAGGTAGAAACAATATTTTGATCTAGGGAAAAATGAGGTATGTATATTGTTGGAGATGAGTTTGCTAGATCTGACATAGGACCTTCTTGAATCCTCGGAGAGAGCGGCGGACAAAGGGAATTGCTGCGCAGTTAGGCCCGAGGCAAGGGTTATCATTTATAGAGCGAAATTTGGATGCATTGATACCAGTAATGGATATGATAAAAAGAAGATCCAACTAGAAACTAAAAATGAAGCAGAGTTGTGGAAAGAATGATGTAACATGGAAAAAAAGGGGAGTTTCTCATTCTTGTCTCTGTCTTTTATTTACCCCATTGATTGACATATTATTGGATTTATATTTGATATAGCATGATTGCAAGTTTGGGGGAATGTTTATCATGTTAGGATTTTTTAGGATTTTTGGTTGTTAGGAATTTTAGGAATGTGTTGAATGTTTAACTATTGAACATGAGACAAAATAGAAATTGTCAAATTCTTGCATGATAAAAATAAATTGAGTGGTAGTAGCATGATCGTTTGAGCGAAAGTGTAGATAAATTTGATAATGCATGAATTAGATTGTTTTTGTTTGGGACCCTAATATATCTTTGGTTTGAGAGGGTTAACCGAGAATGTTGAATTATGTGAAAGAATAAAAAGTGGACAAGAAGTCAAGTGATGAAATTTAGTCATAAATGATTATAAGAGAAGGGAAGAAACGATCCACATAAGTATTTCCGAATTTTGGTCACCATAGCCTTAAAAATCGAGTAATGACCTCCGACCAAATATATTATGATTTATTGGTTCAATAGTTAATATCGCGACTTTAAAGACGGTGTCACGACGTGAACTGGAGTGTCTAGTCTCGTTAAAATCCATGAGAACTACAATTCACACCCCGAATTTTCTGGGTGACTAGGAATAAATGGTCATAAATGCGGAAACGAGAAACACTCTCTTGATCTATGATTGTGGAATATTCTGGAGTTTCAAGGAGCATAATCGAGAAGGTTAAAAATTCAAGAAAAGCGATCAAATTCTCGATGAAGAAGCCCTGAATCTTAATTGGAATTATAAGAGAAAGGCATAAATTGAAGAATCTCATTTAATCTTTTCATAGAAAATTGGAAGAATAATAAATAACCTTGTTCTTTGAAGCTATGACTCCTTTATAAAAGGATGGAGGAACAAAGGAAGAGAAACAAGCAAAAGAATGAAAGGAGGATGTCTGAGCAAAGAGTAGTCATGAGATTGCAAACAGCATTTTTATGGAATGAATGGAGTTGGAAAACAAACCAATTCCATTCTTTGGCTCATAAAGCGTGGTGTGTAATCAGAGCGGTTGATAGTAGGGAATATGGATTAGTTAGAATCCTGTCGGCAAAGCTCGAAGAAAAAGGAGAAGCGACCCCGATTTGATACCACACCTTGTTACTTGGCTGAATCACTCTTGGAGAAGGCTCAGTCAGTGAACCAAATTTTGAAGGGAGCTGCAAACTTACGGATAAATCATAGGATTTTGTGAGGAGATTAGAGTTTTCTCAAGCTTGTTACAAAAATGTTTAAATAAAATGATTATACAATATCGAAAAATTTTGATATTTGAATAAAATTCATATTGACTTACAAATTGAAGTTTAAGTCATGATGTTTGAATTTACTGTTTACGTACTAGTTTATTTTACTACATTTAGGAATCGAATTAATAATTACGTATGTGAATTGTTCGGAAGAATAGAGGCATGAATAAAGAAAAATGGAATTAAGGAGTATATACATTCTGTTTAGATTAGGTTTAGTTAAAATTGAGGGTGGTTGTGATGGAGCAAAATGCTTGGTTAAAAATAATGTAAATAGGCAGTGAATAAATTCTGATCTTGAAATAATACCACATCGATCAACAACACCTATGAAACTTGATATTAAAGTATAAGGACAATTTCACAGGAAATTCGAATTTAAGTCAACATAACACCCCAAAAATATACCTACCACACAATCGTTTCCGACATGTTTAGGAGTATTTGTAAGTGTAAATTTAGCTATTTCATAAAGTTAAATGCAAAACCGGAAAGCAAGAGACCCGGAAAGTTACAAAACTTAAGGAGCAATATATTCTGAGGTATCAAAATGAGTATTAAGATATGATTAGTGTGATGAGACCTGGGCCAAAGTAAGGATAAAGGAAAGTTTAATTCATAAATAGAAGGAGTTATGGGAGCAGAAGTAAATATATAAATAACATTAAAAATGGAGTTATTTTGGAGGGCCAAACAAGGCCTTAATAAACCCATATTTTAAAGATACAAATTGAATCTCAAATTGGGGTAGAACCGGATGAGAGAAGGAGAGAAGAAGAGAAGAGGAAGAGGAAGAAGAAGGAGGATTCAAGCCAAGATCAAGCTAAGGTATGGAACTTGGATTTTTGGTATGAAAACCAACCTTGATTATGATTTCCATGAGATTTGGCATGTATCTTTGGGTTTGTAGGATGATTATTTTGCTCAAACCTAAGCCTAGGGTTTTCTAGGGTTCATCTTAATATCCCAAATTGTGGAAAGTAAGGTTAAATAAAACCTTAGAATTGTACAAGATAATCATAGAATCCTCTCTTTAGGGATGGATTCTGGTTGAATAGGAGTATTTGAGTTAGGGTTTTAGAATAAGCCCTAACTAAATATTATCATGTTTAGTTTGTGTATGGGTTTTAACCCATATTATAAGGGTTTTGGAAGGAATCCATGATGGATTTTGAAGAAGTCTGAGTGAAATTGAAAGATGATTTAGTATAAAGAGATTCCAAAGAGTAAGAGTGGAATGAATTTGATGTGTGTTTGAAGAGTAGGAGTGATCTATGGATCTAGAGTATGGAAAAATGTGAGAAAACACACGATTACGGACGTTAAGTGTCTCCTACCGGTGGGCTTGAGTCCTACCGGTGGGACTTCGATTCTGGTCATTTGGCCAAGTCCTAGAGGTAGAACTTAAAGTCACCGCCTGATACAGGGCTAGCTATGTTAGTTTTGACCGATTTTCGTATTTGGCCATAACTTCCTGTTTCTTATCCGATTTGAGTGATTCCAGAGTAGCTACGTAAGGCAGACTTCAAGGAGAACCAAACTTTAAGAAGAGTATTTCAACTACGACTCTGAAGTGGTCAGAAAAATCCACTCAAAGTGAAGTATCTTCTGCCACATTTCCTGCATCAGTTATGATTATAAGCGTGATCCAGATTGTTTGGACGTATCTTGAGTTCGGTACTCGAAGTTAGGTGATTCAGTTGGAATAGAACCCTTAATATCTTAGATTTAAATAAGTCTGAGGGCCTGAGTGTCAAAATATGAAATTAGACCTCCGGAAAATGAGTGAGGAACAATCTATCTCTCTAATTATAGTAATTGTCATTGATTGTGATGTATGGCATTTGGATGATCCGATTGGAGTGATTCAATTTCTGAGTAAAGATGATTTATGGAAGGAATTAGGTATATGAAAGACATGATCATATGACGCTACCCTATGGATCAAAGAAGAATGAATGTAAAGTGGACTTCTTGATTAGTCTTCACGGCACTCATCCCCCGATTAGTGCTCGGCACTCTGTTTAAAATGCCGGTACTCTATGTTTAGTGCTGGCACCCCAGTCTTAATATCGTGCCTTGGTACATATTGTGTACTCTCGTCTACTCATTCATCTTATAATTGGTCTGAGCGATGAACAGTTATATATGATGAACTCTCAGACTAGAGAATAAGTGTAAAAGATCAGAATGTCATACGTATGCGTGCATGGTACCTACGGGTACTCCTGTCTGCCGAATAAGATGCAGCCAGTACCTCACGGGTACTCTGTCTCGATTGGCTGCAGCCAGTACCTACGGGTACTCCTGTGTATATGATTAAGCTCTACTGTAGTACCTACGGGTATACATTATCCCCGATAAGGATTACGTCTGCGTATAAGATGCATGGTACCTCACGGTACTCCACATGCCAGCAGAAGTCCTATGTCGATGCGTTGCATGGTACCTACGGTGCTCCACGTACTATAAGGCTCTCTATGAGTACCTCTTGGGTGCCTCCTATATACGATTAAGTTCTTGTAGTACCTATGGGGTACTCTATATAAATCTGTATAGAGTGCAGTGAAATGCATACGGGTACTCTGAATACGAATAAGTTTTGTAAGTACTCACGGGTACTCCTGTATTGATTAAGTTCTGGTACCTCACGGGTACTCCGAATCTGAATAAGTTGTTTTTATCGTCATCTGTAGTACCTACGGAGTGCTCGCAATGTCAGCAATGATCACGTCGGTCACAATTACGCCAATCTCCTGCTGCAGATGCTCACGTATCTAATGATCGATCGATCCGTTACGTAGTACTTTCTGGGTACTCTGTATCACGATAAGTCCGGAGTACTGAATAAGTTACGTCTGCATCGATCGGATTACTGCGGTGCACCTACGGGTACTCCCATTATGCGAATAAGGTCACATGAGTACCTCTCGGGTACTCCACGTGTTGAATAAGGAATTACGTAGTACCTCTCACGGTACTCCTAATGTCTGAGTGTTACGTAGTACCACGGGTACTCACACATGTGTTCAATTAAAGTTTTATTGTTCTGTCTCTGGATTAAGTCTGCAATAGTACCTCGGGTGCCTATGTGATAACTCATCGATACGGTCTCACGTATCTGACGTCGGATTACATGTACCTCTGGTACTCTGTATTTGATAAGTCTGTGCAGATAAGTCTGTAGTACTCACGGTGCTCACGTATCTGATAAGTCACATCTCTGTATATGTTACGTAGTACTACGGGTATACGTATGATTTTAGTTATGCATGTGAGAACACCATGGGTACTCCACATCTCTGATCGACTCCGTAATACGAGGTAAAGTTAATCTGTATCCTGAATTAAACATAGTACTACGGTGCACTCTTGTGACTGATTAAGTTCGGTGATACCTCTGGGTACTCTTGTATCGAGTAAATAAGAATTACAAAAGTTACGTAGTAACTCACAGTACTCTGTATCACTTGGGTGTGATTATAAGATCGAGTAAGATAGAAAGCATAAGTCTGGAGTACTACGGGTACCTACGTATAAATGAATAATCTGTAGTACCCCTACGGTACTTTTTGTACCTAAAATGTTGTAGTACCCTCACAGCGGTGTAACCAAGTATTCGAAATACGAGGAATAAGCTCGAGTATAAGATACGAGTACAAGGATATGCTCGAAAGTAGTGCAGTATAAGATACGAAGGCTAGATAAGTTAGTAAGACCGATGTAATAGTTAACAAGACCCGTTATAAGATTCCGTGGTAGATAAGTATATGCTCTCAAGACATGTATAAGATCTGAAATACATGTCTCCAAATTCTGTAGACCAGTGTAGTCATATTAAGACAGTATAAGTTTTGTAGGTAACACAGAGTACTCTATGTTAAGAATAGGATTACTGTATCGGTATACGTTAAAGTGATCTCTCCGTAATTGCTTGCAGTACCTCAGGAATAAGTTTCCCAAACTCGTAGCATGGTTTGTATAACTCCCTCACCCCTTTGGGGAGTCACAGGAATGAACCTATGGCTTTGATAAGTATAAGTTACGCATAAGATAAGTTATGTAACTCTAGAGTCTACATTTGAAATAAGTGCCCATTTAAAGTATAAGTTACGCCAACTCCTACGGGTCAAGATAAACATAAATTTTACATGATATATGAATCATATTACAGTTTCTGATATTTGTAGTGGTTATACACTTATTATAATTGTGTATATGCATGTGTTTACGTATAGAAATGTTTCCCCTTCAGCGTGAAAGCAGCACGGGTTTTTAATCGTGTGATGTTAGGAGGAAGACATCTGACAAACATCCATACAATGGGGTGACACACACTTGTAAGGGTTCACCCCTTACATGTAAGGTTCAGTGCTCAGTTTGTAAATCATAAAGATTAGTTTTATATATATAAATGCATTCAGTTATATGTATATAATATTTTGATTACATTATAAGATGTAGGCGTACCGCAGTGTAGGTCTTTAAAAAAAAAAAAAAAAAAAAATCCAGTCCACAGTCTCGCGTCACGGAGAGCGGGGGCGTAGAGTCCTTGATCCTAGAACTTGTTTGATTATTGATTGAGGCGAAATCTAGGTGAAAACAACAACGGGAGTGATCTGAGGCCATCGTGTGCGACTTGAGCCTTTATAAGCCTACCCTCGAAATATGTTTATGCATATTCTCTAGTTCTGATTTGGGCCCAGTAAAGCCTTGTTTCTTGATAAGCATTGGTGGCGAAATTCCCTTCACAGTGATAAACTGCATTAAAGAACCTAAATTGTCAGTTTCTAGTTCATAAAGTTTAGTATAAGGAAGAGAACAGTTTGGGGGAATATTATTTCACAGGGAGATTTGAAAGAAGGTTGAAGAAGTAAAGCGAGATTAGTGAAATAAAGAGAATAAGTTTTGTCTTGTGGCCTATTACCTTAAGCCATTAAGCTCGTAGGGGTGTTTGCCATTTAGTACCCTAATGCCAGCCAGTATAGGGAGTTGATGACAAGTTTTCACAAAGGTAATAGAAAGACTGCAAAGACAAAATGTTGCCATATTCGAATCTCAAAAAAAAAAAAAAAAACTTAAATTGTGGAGTTGAAATTCCATAAAAGGAATTCAAAAGAGTAATTGGTAAAGTTGAGGAGAATGGAAAGACAGAAAAGAAAGAGGAAGAAAGATAAGAGAGCGACAATGAAGAAACAAGATGGCGGGTATTTACAACCTAAATTCTTCCTTCCCTTCTACCAGTTACACAAGCCCTGATATTACGAGCTTGAAGAAGACCTCATTGATTACGAAGGTTGGAAGTTACCTACATTAGTGGAGATCGATAATGAAAAACAAGCATATGGGACTTGATAAACGATTAAGAAAACTTCCGGAGAGATTTCAAGATTCAATCGAGAGTTGAGAAGGATTCTTGACACGCACACACACACATATGAGACTTGATAAATATTTGTTTAAATACATTAGTTTATCAAGAAATTTTGTGATAAATGCTCCATGCTTTGTTTTGCAGCGAAACTAAGAATTTGAAATAACAGTTTATACTTTTTTAATTCCAGTTAGAAAGAACTGGAATAATAAAAGCTGCAATAAAACGAGAAAAATGTCACTTTTGACAAGGGGAGTGTGACAAATCTTTCTTTTCTTTGCTTGAGAATGAAATAGAAATTTTAAGTTGAGGGGATTGATGAGCTTAAAGTCATCTATTTTTAGTCCCTATTTTTATGAATTTTCATATCAAAAGAAACAGGCTCTTTTTGCGAAATATGAAGAAACTCCACTACATTAATGTGGTGGGAATGGAAGAAAGAAAAGCTTAGGTAGAAAAATGTCATAAATAAAATGCATTTGGAATAAAAGTGCGATGATTAAATGACCAGAAATGAAAAATGTTGATCATTTGATGCGATTTAGAAATTCTGATCGATCCTTGAGGTGACATCGAAAATTGAAGAAATCTGATGCGAGGGTCGCGACATGGATAACAAGATATTGAGTCCGACACGGGAGTACCTTCGTGAGAAGGCTGCAGAAAGAAAAAGGAAGCTGAGGTCGCGGCGTAGAGATTGAAGTCGTGACATCGGGAACAAACATAGTTGAGACTTATTCAGAATGAAATGAAATAGCCGAGGACAGAGGGTTGATGTGTGGCATGCGGAAGCGGCCCGAAGGAAGATACACGAAGTGGTGACCAGATGGAGCGTGGTAAATGGAGTTCGATGTCGCATTGGTATTATAGATGTCGCGACATCATTAGAAACAAGTTGAAACACAACGGATCATTTGAGTGGATCGCGACCAGAGAGATTTGATGTCGCGACATCGAAGACAGGATTGAATCTTTGCGAGAAGACGCATGAGGCGAGATCGCGGCGTGAGATCGAGGTCGCGACGTCAAGAGCGACCAGTTGAAATATACAAAGGGCATGACTAGATATCCGCGACAAGGGTGTATTGTCGTGACACGGGGGCTTGACGATTTAGAGGCCACTGGGAACTAAGTGATGTCGCGACAAGAAATCGATGTCGCGACATCGGGGAACCTTCGGATAGAAGGCGAGAAAGGAAATGAAGCGCTGTCACGTGAGAGATCGATGTCGCGACATCGAGGAGAAGATTCCATTGGCAGTGAGTTTCATTTAGTTGATGTCCACGACGAGAGAATGACGTATTTGCGACATCGGGAGTATTTATGTAGAAGCCTATAGAAGAAGTAAGTGATGTAATGAGAGAATGATGTCGCGACATCACTAATGTTGATTCAAAATTTGTATAGACAAGAGAAGCGCTAAGGTCGCTGGCGTGAGATCGAAATTAGCGACATGGATGTCGCGACAAGGAATTGAGGTCGCGAGCTTGAGCGGTGACTTGGGCTGGATACTCCTAAAATCCACGACGGGCTACATTGGGATTAGGGCCCGAGTGAAAAACCCTATCATCTGTGACTATCCGAGACGGGAAATTGGCTTAGCGACCTGAGCGAGGAATGCAGATGTTTGAAGAGCTCATTTTCTTTATTTTTTATTTTTTTTTTTTTCTTTCTTTTTCCTTTTCTTTATTTTTTTAACTGGAAGATTAGATTAGATTTATCGTTCTAGTTTTCTTTATTTCAGGTGGATATTATCGTTTTTGAGCCTTAAAGGCCCGGTGCGAGTGGGTATCTTTTCAAATTACTACGGAATGTTGATTCGGACAAATTTTGGGTCGGCTTCTCTAGTTTGAATGATTATTCTTATGATCGGAGGAATGTTGTAGTATGTAGTGTTAATTGAGGAACCCGAAACCAGCTGTTAAATGAATGCTATTCGAAATTATCTTTCTATTGTTATTTCAATGAGTGCGAATATCGGTTATGAATTCTCTTTCGGTTATAGGTTTAAAGTTTTGATAGAATATGATTTCATACGTATTAAGAAAGCGTTTTCATTGCTCGATTTCAAGGAGTCTCTGAGTAACCGCAGAGATGATGATCTTGGGAGTTATAGATATTTCTTTGAAGGTATATTAACTTTTTGCTATTAGAATCAATAAGCTTTGTAGGTTATGATCAAATCCCTCTTCATGCAATCTTGACGAGAGTTGAATGAGTTATCATTTAAACAAGCGGAGAGTTCACCTCAATTCAAATAGTGAAACCAGAAAGTCAGTGTTAGCATAAGATCTAATCAAGGGAGAGGGTGATACATTTTAATTTGGAGGAAGATAACTGGAAGTTGTATATCCTTATGGCCAGATAACATGGAGCTAGATTATGCACAGGTCATAAAATGGGTATGAAGTATTTATGAAGAAAATACCGAGTACAGGGAGTCACCTGACTAAAAGAGTAGTTATCTAATTCTTTGTATTGAGAGGAATGGGGATCGGAAATTAGATAATGAAGAATGTGAAGTGTGGAGATCATTTGGTATTATCTGTAAGACTGATTTTGAAATCACAGATTCACGAAAGGAATTTCTGAGTTGTGGGAATTGATACTTCCACGTAGCATTGATTTTAATGTGTTCTCACGAGCGATAATTATTGATTTCTATTCATTATCCTATTTGCTAATTATTCTTTGTTGTCTTTATATTCTAAGTTTATTATTCATTTCGATTCTTCCCTTTTGATTCGTTTAAATTTCGACACCTTAATGCTGGATCTACTATCATTTGTGATCCAAATAGTATACGAAATTGAGTAGTGAGGTAGATTGATTTAAAATTCTTGAGATCTACGTAGGATCGATACTCTGAACAGAGAAATCAGTGCAATGCAGTCGGCCTGTGCATACGAATATCGGACTAGAAACCAAACTTTGAAAAATGATTTACTCTAGGAGATATTTGGTTTACCTAGTATAAATATCCAACAAGTTTATGGCAAGATTACTGAAGTTAGACAATAGTCCTTTGGTAATAACGTCGTAAATTTGTATATGTGTTTTAGTCGATCAGATCAGGGAGTAGTAGCTTATGGTTCTCGTGTTCAAAACCATGTGAGCGAATTACCCCACACCTGCGACATGGAACAGTGGCCATAGTCTTCACCTTGAAGATTTAGCGCCACTATTTATACAGTGAGCAGTTTGAGGTGTATTCAGACCACAAAAGTCTAAAATATATCTTCACGCAGCGGGACCTCAACATGAGGCAACGCAGGTGGATGGAGTTTCTGCTGGGATTCGACTTCGCTGCATTACCACCTGGCAGTAAAGGCAAATGATGATGGCGTGCTCGAGTGGGATCCACGGGGCGTCAGCTAGTATGGCTTCCGGGAGTGGAGTATATAGAGGCTGTGTAATGGAATGGTTCAAACTCTGATATAGCGGCTGGGCTCTGATGCGTTGGGGAGTTTGGTAGCTACGCGTCCACACTGTTAAGCAAGGTGATCGAGTCCCAGTGGGACGTAGGATGAGTATCCATCGGGGCCAAGCGTGCATTCGGTACGAATTGGCCCGAAGAGCTAGACCATCCACATATGGTAAGTCTTGGGTATAGGGACGGAGTATTGTTGTCCAGCGGATCTGCAGAGGAGATCTCACGAGGAGTTCCACTGCAGCACTCCCAGATTGTTGTGCATCTAGGTGGCATAAAGATGTGCACTATGATCTTACCGTCGCTGGTACACTGAGCGGGATGAAGGACGATTGTGGGGACTTTGTCAGAAACAGTGCTGTTGTATCGATGAGTTAAGTGAGCAACGAAGCCCAGCCCGAGGGCTACTCGACCGTTGGTGCATTGAGTGGAGTAGGAGCAAATCACGATAGATATTGTGACCACTTGCGCGAACAGCGGAGCTTATGGCCAGCATTATGGGTGATGGGCGGCTCACGAAGTCGGCGCATTTCTAGCTGTGCGGGATGACCTTCATCTGGAAAAGTCACGCCGATTGTATGTCAGGAGATTGTCGCATTTCTGTAGATACCCGGTATCCATAGTGTCGGATAAAGAAGATCCCGGAATTTATGACACACTTTTGGAAGAGTTTTCGAGGAAGGCCATGGGGACACGGAGTTGATGATGAGCACTTTTCATCCCTTGACCAGATGTGAATTGATCGGAGAGGACCATACAAATTCTAGAGGACATGCTGCCAGCGTGCGTCCTGGATCATAAGGGTAGTTGGGAGGAGCACCCTTAGTGGGTCGCCTCGACAACAGGGGTGTCGGTGAGGTATCACGAGGATGACACCACATGTGAGGCTTTGTGTGGGAGCCATCTTTGATTGTTGATCATAAAGTCTACGACATTTATATGGGATTTTTACTAATACTCCCGACTCATGTTTTGCTCTCATTTTATTGTGGGATAGGTGCCTTTGATGGATTCGTGTTTTTGTGCTTGTCTGAGTTTTTCGAGGATTCGTGCACATTTTTGCTCAAAGGTCGTGTCTAGAAGAGCAAATGCTAAGATCATCGCGATTGATGGCAGTGCTATCGAGAAGCCGGGTAGTGCTACAATGAAGAGCAATTGCAGACGGTGAAAATGCCGTGCCGCACTTCACGCTCTGGTACCCACGTGTCTGATGAAAGCGATGGTACTGATACGAATAAGCCCAGTATGTTCAGTACCCGAGCGGTGGAGCACGATACACTTTTAATCTGAGCGTGCATGTGGGTGGCGGTGCCGCGGCTGTATCTGATATCTTCGCGGGATTTGGCGCGTTCCACTCTTGGTGCAAGGGTGATAGAGTACAGCGTGATGTGTAAATGTATGCTTTAATGTCTTGTGAGTGCACATGTCGCCTCAGTAATAAAGTGTACCTAGAAATACGGATATGATCGGGGAGAAGTGCGAATAACGGCTTTATGCCTTTAAATGATATTATCAGTTTCTAAATCGTAATGAATTAGGATAATAAAGAAAAACTAATCTGTATTATTTGCTAAATCAATTCATTATGGCCCAGGGTTTTGCCTTTACGCCACACTCGATGAATTTTAACCTAAATATATTGTCGTTAGGTATATTATTAATTGATTTACCTTATTGTGGGTTGATCGTGCCTACAAGATATTCTCTCTCGAGATATATTTTCCTATCTACTTGATGGGTGTATCGCATCTACCTTTCGACCACGGACTCGAAGCGCTTAAATGTTTAAACCATGTGCCTTGGGCAGGGACCATCTCACATTAAGCGATTGACCAAGTGTTGCTCTATTCCTTATATCTATGGGTCATCATCTCTCCTTGATCTTAGACTCCCGGCAAAAACATATCGCTAATGTTGGCCAAACACTACCATGTATAATAAAATGAGAAACAGCGAGTCGGGAGATAAATCAATCCATATAATGAATGAAACGTAATTAACCATTAATCCCATTGAAAGTAGCAAGGCTACAGCAAAAACCTAAGCAGTAAATCTAGAACATCTCTAAGTCAAAGAAAAACTACCATCAAAAGAGAGAAACAAGAAAGAAAATGAGAATAAACGATTTTTTGAGTGAAGCGTCATCCCTCTTTTCTTCAATCTCCACTTCTTGAGATGTTCCCCTTGAAGATGTGTATATAGGTGTTTCCACCCTAAGAGGAGCTTCTCCTTCAAAAAGCTCTAAAATGCATCGCAATCTTACTCCTTCAGTCCTACGGTTTGAGCTTCCCAAAACCCTCCATTATAGGAGGCTTAAATGGGCTAACAATCCACCCCAAAAACAAACCCCGAGCAATGTCATATGACGGCTCGAAGCGTAACGTCGCGGCATTCGGGGATATACATTTTGGCGTCGCGGCGTTGGTTCTCTTGTCAGCGACGTTGCTGCGATCCCTTTGTTTTTTGCTCAACCGTAAGGCCATAGCTGTCGCCTGTTCAGATTTTAGTGTTCAATGCAGATTCGGAAGATATTGAAGTGTAGAATCAACCATATATACTGACTTGATGCAATATGAGAGCTTCTGTTTCTTAAAACGTCAAAATACAGTAGCTCTCATGCTGAAGGTCTTGCAATGTTTGTGAATTTTCTTCAAGGATTTGGAACTTGCATAACTTCTTTGTTGAATTCCAATTTTGGTGTTCTGTATCCCTGAAAAGATCTTAGGTAAGAAGAATCCATCCATATATGAAACGATGAAATAGGAGCTCATGTGATGTCTGAAAGCGTCAAGAATTCGGTAGCCTCTCCTGCTTTGCTTTTTGCTTGCGAGTTTTCCACGATTTTGCAATTACCAAATGGATGACACGATCATAAGTGTGAACTTTTAGAGATTAGAGGCACTTATTTTATCATAAAAACACTAGAAAAACTAACTAAACATAGGGATAAAATGAGTATTTAAGATACTCATCAAGATGCGCTTGTCTTTGAAGCCACGATGAGATCACTAAGGAGAATGATATTTAAATGAAGGGGCGGGGAAAATGATTTTTATTCTAAGCTATGAGGTTTGGTTTGAATGGTTGGAGTGTCTCTCTCGTATTTTGCTAGGGTTTATAGAGTAGAGTGCCCCTTCTTTTCTTGATTCGAGTTTTCAATTAAGCATAATCTTTAGTTTGGTTCATATAACTTGGTATTTTTTCTTATGGGATTACGTGCTTTTGATATCCCAATTTTGCAATTGAAGTATTATTTCTCAAGCCATATTTATGCATAGTTTTTTATCAGACATGGAATGATTTCAATTTCAATGGAGTTACAAACCTCCATGATAGGGTTAATGGTGGAAACTCTCACCTCGATTGAAGTACTGACCCTCTGATTCCTCTTTTGTGCCTTGGGATTGCTACGATGCGCAAGCACTTCGGAAATCTTATAAGCGCTTGGTTGTCTGCTGTGTGAGTGTAGTGAGCGAAGCCCTGATACACTTTGTTGCGATCACTAATCTGTTTAGATCCCTAATGATCGTTTGAACAAGTGTTTGCCATCTCTTTCTGATCATTCTTTTGTTTAAAAGAATTTATTTAGCGTTATCTTAAGATTGGTCTACCATTCATCGATGATCTGAATGAGATTGTGAATAAAAGGTGGGTATTACTTGATCATTGATGAATTGGAAACCTAAGAACCACATCATTCCTCACCCTTTTTTGTTTAAATAGTTAATTTCAATCGATTTACTCGATGATGATCCAACCCCACAATTTTACTTTTGAGCAGCGTATTGCACGGAGGCTTGATTGCAGGATCACCCTGAAACCACTCCTATGGAAATGACTTTTGTGGACTCCATTATAATGTGTGACCTTATTTCCTATGTTTACTTGAGGAATAATTTGGCTATAAATAGGCCGAAGCACCGATCTTTGTTGCTAGACGGAGGTGGGAGAAGGCTCCCATCAACTGATCGGACGATTAAGAGACACCTCGAGAAGAAAATGGGTCTGATATGGGCACAAATCTTCTCACTGCACGAAGTTGAAAGAATTTGCAAAATGGAATGACGTCGGCCTGCAGGGTTCGAGGGTGGCGTTGATCAGTAGCTTCTTGAAGGTGATGCCTAAAGAGATGGTGGTCGGGTTGGCGAGGCGGGTAAAGCTTTCACTTAGAATTTTCGTGGACCCTTCGAGATGCAGGGGGTGGCGTAATTCTTGTGTCGGGTTGGCTCTACTTAGCCAGGGCTTATTCGTTGTTCACGAGGTGTTCCATCCATGCTCAGGAAATATACTCCCGGATCCAGGCTCATGTAGTGGATTGGGAGAGATTGTGCTCGATACGGATCGGACCTTCAAGGAGGGACTAAGTGTGTATCATGGATAGTGGGATCGGGTTTTGGAAGAAGCCTGGTCGTGTGATTTGTTGAAATCTTGTGGCAGCTTGAAAAGGTGAGTGGAGGTGGTAGCGTGGGGCTCGAGGACATAATGCGGTCCACCTATCCCTTCTTGTTTCAGGGATGAAGGTGCGCTGATATAGATCATTATTGCTTGAATGACTAGCGTTTTATAAATGCATGGGATTGTGTACGTGCGGATGCATGTGAGTTGATGTGAATGTGTATGGAATTTCGAGGATGGGAGATTTTTTTTTGGGAAGAATGTGAAGCGAAAAATTTAAATTTTACTGAACAAGGTTCAGCAAATTATTTGGTCGAAAATACAAAATTTTTCTAGATCTAGGATGAAAAAGCAGACTTATTTTGGAATCATATCACCATGAAATCTTGCTACCACATTGAATTTATTAAATTCAGGACATTCAGGATTTCACATTTTTCGAGGAGCCCGAGGTAGTTAAGGGACACTTGCATGTGTAGAGTGGTTCGCATTGAGGCCTGATTCAAGTAAGGGACCAAGTCAAACAAAAGAACTCAGGGAAGTGGGACCCATATGAGACATGTGACATCACATGATTGGATAGAAATCAGGAGTAGATGAATGGTGATAAGGAGATGGGAGGCAATGGGGGTGGCGACACGTGTGTGCCTGAAGTACTCTCCAGACATGACTGTGCTTGGACTGAATCGGTGTGGGATGGGGAGAGGAGAGGAAAGGAGACCATATAAGAGTGGGGAAAGAGGACAGAGAGAAGAAGGAAGGTAGAGAGAAGCTCACGCCTTCTCTGGTTTTTTAGATAATCGGACCTTGATTCCTGTGGACGAAGGAAGGTTCTTCCTCGTGGCCAGAAGCAGTGAGAGGCCCAGTAAGTAGTGGTTCGATAACATCTAAGAGTGGGTTTTTCTCCTACTTTCCAGTTTAATCTTGTCTAAGAATATATGAATGGTTGGATTGTTGGTACAGGATAGTATGCATTTTAGTCCACGGTCCAGGTTTGAGTCTTTTTGAAGTTTGTGGATTTGTTTTGGATGGTCTCGTGGTTTATGGTTTGTCTTGACGGTCCGGAGGGTGAACTCTTGTGTTTTATTTTTGGAGTGTGGTTTCAGGCTGAATTATTGGATATTGATTAAAGCCATGTGTGCCTATTTGGTGTTATTCTTAAAGATGAATAACATATTGTATTGTGTGTAAAAAGTATGTTAAGTATCACAGCGTGATATATTAACATGTGAATTACATGAGGGAAATGGCATATTACGTTCGTATCATATGAGAGGCTTTTCATGGAGCAGTAGGTATAGAAGAATACATGACATGGTTGGAGGTTGATGTGTAATTAATTCGCTCGATATGTCCACTAATATATATCAGAGGGTTGTCACCACGATTATTTATGTGGAGTATGTCCGCTCAATATATATATCGGAGGGTTGTACAAATAAAACAAGCGTTTTTGTTTTGAAAGCCCATTTTTCATACACTTGACAAATGCATGTGTGTACAGGGAGTGGGTGGGGGGACTAGGCATCTAGGCGTATGAACATTGAGTAGGGATATCGTAGTTTCTTGAATGTTTGTGTGGATTAACCATTACATGAGCAACTTGGGTGGGGAGTAGCCATTGTAGGAAAATTCAATAGGGCATTTGCTCACCCAGTGGGTGGAAATAATTTAAAGTGCTTAGAGTACACTTGGGGATGGGGCCTTCTGAGGGGACCTGATGAAGAAATGCGGGATATGGTCTGGTTTTGTATTACACTTTATGGGTCTGCGGGTAAGAGGCCAGGTTTTGCATGTTTGTAATTAAAGAATAGTGTAATTAAGCTTTCGTTTTGTATAATATATCCCATTTGGCTAGTTTTCAGATTTCGATGTGCCGTGAGATACAAACCAAATTTGAGTTGATTTATATATGTGTATTGGTATGAACGCTCAAAAAAAAAAAAAAATGCGGGGGAATCGACTAGGGTGGGTCTTTGCTTGATTCCCAGCTTTGGAGTGCCGTGCCTACGACGATGTCGCAATATGGGGGCTTAGGCGTGCACTTGACAAGCATGCTGTCTGTGCGACGGGGCAGTTAGCAATGCGCGCTTGCCCACTGCGAAGAGGCGCTCGACAAGGTCCTGTCACGATGAGATGGCTCACCACGTAGCCAGCGACGAGGTTTTAATGTCGCGACAGGGTTTTGGGCAGCTGGGACTTTTGTGTCGCGACAACGGCACTTCAGTGTGGAGCTCGAGTGCTCGCGACGAGGGTTTTCTCTACCACGGCGAGTTGGGTATTTTTGTGTCACAACATAGCCTTTTGGTGGTGCTTCGCGCGATAGTAGGAGTTGGTGGGCGTGTCGCGATTAAGCGTCACACATGACAGAGAGTGCGGCAGCACAACAAGACAATCTTGTCTGTGATGGCTTTTCACTGTGTTACAATGCAACTATTTGAACTCTGATGCTCCTTGCGGCTTTGTTTATATGAACACTATGCATGACACTGTTAAAAAAAAAATACAAAAATGACCCCTGTGATTTTGGGCGTCACAGTGATTCCTTAGATTGATCCGTGATTAATTGGACTCTTGGGGTATGTTTCTACTCACGCTTATGGGCAAGAGTATCATTTGATTTAATGCATATGCATGTGTTTATATGAAACAGTATCTTTGTTAAAGATTGGGACAAAAATTCTTTTAAAGGAAGAAGAATGTAAAACCTTGGAAAAAAAAAAATCTAATTTTTATAGAAATGTAAAAACAATAAAATTGCCAAAATGGCTTGAAGCTGAAAATTTATACGATCTCATGTAATGAAACAGTTGCGTTGTTGGAGCTCGCCCTCGCTACGAAATCTAGTAATACGGAAAAGTTTCATCAGAATTCTAACATAATTCTGAATTTTTATGAATTTTACGAGCGTTGATCAGTGACTCAGGGGTTGATATTTTATGAAAATCTCGGAAATTAGGAAGTAAAACTTGGGCCAAGTTCAATTAAAATGAATTGGCGAAAAAGGAATAAATAGTTTAGGACAAAATGGGCAAGGACGGGTATGGACGTGGTGCCATGAGGGCCACACTTCTATCAAACTTAACAATTAAGTTAATTAGAAAAGGAAAATAAAAGAAAAGGAAAGGAAAATGAAGAAAAAATAAAAGAAAGTCACCTTTTAGGCAAGGGAGAACATATTTTTGACTGAAAGAAAACCGTGAGAGAGAGAGAAGAGAAAAAAAAAAGAAAAAAAAGCTCCCAAGAACTCTCTCTTTGATCTACGGAGTTCCATATGTCGGAATTCGCCGGGCCAAGAATGGAAGTTCATCTACTTGACGAGTCACGGGATTTCGCGAATTCGAAGCAAGGAGTTCGGAAATCAAAGGTTTGGGTTTAGGAAGTGTCTGCGGGACTTCCCTAGTTTTCTTACACGTTAAAGAGGTGGGTCTTCTCTTTTTGGTTTATTTTCCCGTTCTAGAACTGTTTGGCCCTTTTTTTTCCTTAAGGGGCTATTTGGCAAAATAATGAGTTATGGGAATAGTGCCTAGTTTTGACCCTATATGATGTCCAGTTTTCGGGGTTGATTTTCGATTAGAAAAAGGAGAATTTGGACTAGTAACCTTCAAGGAAATTGTAGCCCTATTTGAGAACTTGATGTTAGAATTTTGAATCACCCAAATCGGACTTCTAGAACCCGAGT
The DNA here is from genome assembly GCA_016808115.1 of Tetrastigma voinierianum. Taxonomy (NCBI): domain Eukaryota; kingdom Viridiplantae; phylum Streptophyta; class Magnoliopsida; order Vitales; family Vitaceae; genus Tetrastigma; species Tetrastigma voinierianum. The sequence continues at coordinate 39,963 of JAEQBH010006320.1, read as the reverse complement.
TATGGTCGTTTCAGGCTGTTCCAAAATTGTTTTGGTCGAACCTATTGTCCAAGTTTTGGGATTGATTTTCGGCTGGAAAAAAGTAAGAATTTGGACTAGCATCCTTGAAGAACTTGTAATATATGTAAAGACTTGATGTTGGGCTTTTGGAGGATACCAAAATCGGACCTCTATATCGAGTTATAGTCTGTTTTTAGGGACTAGCTGTAACTTAGATTTGTTTAATGATTGTGTCCGGATTTTGTCACAATTGTAGTATATCATTGCTTGAATTGAGTGATATACTTGGTTGAAATTGTATGGAAGTCAAATTGTGTGTTCTAATGGTTTGGCTTGTGATGTGCTTGTACGAATAAGGCCATTACATGGCTTATTATAGGCTAATTGTGGACATGTCTTATCTCAATTCGGCCTAGAGGTTGATGGATGTCGTTACCCGAGTGGTAGTGACTTGTGATGCCAACGTATGCGTGTATTGCTATGTTGGCATGTATTGTATGATTTATTTGGAATTTGTATGCTTGTCGATATAAATGTCCAAATGATGTATGGATAATTATGCATGAGTAGGCATGCACATATAGTACTCATTGTATATATAGCATGGTATGAATAGGCAATGACATGATTGCATTGCATTATGCACTAGTACGTCTCATGACATGGTGGGTGCATGGTAATATCGACTTTCTTGTGTTTGTGTTGACGTTGAGCTGGAGTAATATGGGACCGACGTCTAAGAATGAGTGCCTTGGTTTTTGAGGTTATCGAAGACTATCCAGTGCTTTTGAAATAAAGCTTTACCAGAGACTGTCCATAGCTTGTGAATAAAGTTGTTATCGGAGATTGTCCACAGCTTTAAAATAAAGTACATTGTCGGAGGCTTGTCCAAGGTCGGAGATTGTCGAGTGGAGACTTTCCATTGTCACGAGGCATCAGGAGCTTTAAATGAAGCTGTTATCGGAGGTTGTCTAAAGGATTTAATTTATAAAAACAAAAAGCCTTTTGTTTTGGATAAAGGGTCTTTAGGTGAAACACCAATGACAAGTTTTCACATTTGGCATATGCTTGTGTGAGGGAGTCGGTAAGGACTCGGGATATGGGATAAGGTGAGTCACATTCTCATCCATGACATGTAGATATTTGAGTAGGAACGTGCATGTTTTTACTTGAATGTGTGATGTACCATTACATGTGCACTTAGGCGAGTAAGCGCTACAGCAAGATATTCTTTCTTGGGCATTGCTCGCCCCATCGCGGGACCTTTTTCGGGTACATGGGTTTATAGAGCTGACGCTCAGCGAGGGTCGTGATTGTGAAGAGAAAGTAGACATGTGGCCTTGACAATACTTTTGTAAAAAGTATTTTATGTAAAAAGAATTGTAATTGAATTATTTTGGACTATTGTATAAATAGTCGAGTATGTAATTATGGTAAGAGGGTCGTGATCGAACTCTTATGGACTGTAATTAACTGTTTCATTTTCATATTTTCGATTTAAATATGAATGAATGGGTCCCGGCAAAGGGACGTATTGAGGTGATGTCGAGTAAACTATATTAGAACAAGCTAATTTTAATATATGTATGTATAAGAGTGTTGTAATAAACTCTTAGCAGTTATTGTGAAATATAGTTGTATATTAGGAATATAATGAGATGGACCTGTGTGGTCATTACTTCTTTATGTTGAGGGCGCCCCAGATGGGTTATGATTATACTGTTATACAAGTTGTATGTTGGGTAGAGCTCCTCGATCAAAGGTGACTCTACCCAATTTTTTTTTTAAATATGGATCCCGATAAATGGGATATAACAGTGTGGTAACGGGTCACCCGAAACCCATAGGAATTCCGCAGGTTGACGTGTTGTCAACGAGACCCCTGGAAATTGGGCCGTCACAACTTGGCATCAGAGCTTAAGTTAACAATTACCTAGGAACTCGGGTGGGGGTATCCACCAATGTTTTCGGATATTGGCTTGTTATAGCTGAGTATCGAGAGTTAGGTGTCCAGATACCTAGGATTAGTGGGGATGGGTGTAGAACACGGCATAGTGTGCATTGATTGCTTTAGTGTTTAAATATGTTCCACGGGAGATGTATTATGGTTTTATGAATATATGCATGATAGAATGCGTATAGAAATTGAAGAACACTAGGGTTAGCAAATGTAACCTTAAGGGTTCGAAAAACGAATAAGCATGATTACGTAGGAATGATTATTTATTAGTGTTTGACATTATGCTACACTAATGTGATAAATGAAAAGAGAGAATCTCAAATTGCTATCTTAGCATGCGGATGATGGCAAGTCGAGCGTGAACATGAGGTGTCATGGGGCAATAGCTAACCTTTTTAAACTTTGACCCAGCAGGCCTTTGTAAACCATGTGACTACTTTCTGACCTAATTACACGTACTAGTGCGAGTTGGGGGTAAGGAGGATAAGTATTAAAATCCTAAAAAAAGCATTAATAATAAAATTGTTTATTTACTATTCTTCTAAAATCGTTTTAAAAAGTTTTATTATTCCATTTATATTTAATTTAACACCGAAAGATATAAAAATAAATTTTGTTTTAAAAACAAAAATAAATGCGATTAACATTAAATAATTGGTTCATCCATTTGCCCTTAAGGTCTTAAGGTATGAGTAAGCGGAAAAATGATGAGTTATAAGAGTTTCCAAATTCAAATTCAAGAACAAAGTATAACGGAATGCAAAGTTAATAGAATTAAAAAAAAAAAAATTTTAGTTTCATCCATTTTATTGTATAATCTTAATATTAAATTTATAACTATAAATTAATGCAAAAAAAATTAATATATTACCAAATTTGTGCATCATTAGTTTTTGATAGATAAACACTTTAGTTATAATATAGTCAATAGTTTTCACTGGTACTTAAACACTGGACCCTCCTCCTTTCTATGTTTTTCATTTTTTAAACGTTGATCATTTTACTATATAAGTTAGGCATAAAGGTAACACCACTAGTTTAAGGTATATTAAAAAAATAAATAAGTATATGTTTTGAGTTCTATTAAAAATTTTTAAGGGGAAATGAACAAAAAGGGTGGAATTAAGATAAAGAAATGTGATAAGAGAAAAAACGTGTAACCCTAGCCACCCCTTCTCTCCTTTTTCTTTATTTTTTTTTAGCTATTTTTCTCATGTAAAATTGAGTGATTTTTTTTTTTGTTATTCTTGATCTAAAATTACTACTCATTTTGAATTTTTTGTTTTATTTTTTAACGTAAAATGGATTCTTGTGAAGATTTAGATTTATTTGTTTCTTATGTTGTTGTTGATTTATCGATGTTTTGATTTATCATCGATTTATTACAATGTGGTGTAGTTAAGTATTCTTATTATGCATGTTGCTCTAATATGATAAAACAAGGAATTTGATGATCGAAAATATGAGTATGATCATCGATATAGTAAATTAGAATCATAATATATAGGTTATTCTAAAAATATTTTCGACTATTTTATATCTTAAATTTATTCGTTTATTCAAAATTGAAATAAGTAATATTATTTTTTTATTTGAAAAAGTAATAATAAAAAGCAAGGCAGTGGCAATACCATCAACACTAATTCCACATTAAAATTATGATAAAAATCGGACCGTCGACGTCCTTTCAAAATCAACGGTGGATATGAAAACCTAGCACAAACCCACTTCTCCCTTATATAAGCCCACGCTTCTCTCCTCGGGCTCTGCAGCTCCGGTTCTCCAAGCTACCCTTTACTGAATCAGTGAGTCAAGATATCAAGCTGGTCTCTGACTGCTGAGTCATGTCTGACGGGGGCATCACTTTAGATCAAGGCCGACGCCGGAGCCTCCAAGACCTATCCTCAGTAAGCTGGCACCATATGCAAGAACGGCTACATTGTAATTAAGGCTCGCCCTTGCAAGGTCCATTTTCACTCTGATCTCCTTTTTCTTGATCAAACCTTTTTCTGTTTCTGCTTGTTTCATGAAGCGATTTGTTCTAAATTATTTGGTTTTTATTTACTTTTTATTATTGTTTCTGGGCTTTTTGTTTCTTCATACTTTCAATTCATGCTTTTGAGTATTTATCATCATATCCTTTGACAAATTTTAGATCTTTTACCGTGTGATTTTCAGGGTGGTATAGGTTTGTGCATGGAGGAGGTGCTGTATTACAGGGTTGATTTCTCTTGATCTGACTTGAGATCTATGAGACTGTTAATTCGTTCTTTGAGTGGATCTTTCCAATTTTTAGGGATGACTTTTTATTTTCTTGATTTTTGTTCTAGCGTGATCTCGTTTTTTGCAATTTTATTACAAATGGGAATTTGCACTTTGATTCAAAGTAGCAAAATTACTAAAAAAAATCAATTTCTGCAATAAATAGGTTCTCTGTGGAAAAAGTGATCTAATTCAAATCTGTGCAAAGAATTTGAAAAAAAACAGTATTACACGCAAAGCAAAGCGGAATAAAGGGAAGTAGTAATGGTAATATCCATATTCCAAAAGTTTAAATTTTTAGCTGACTGAGCTAGTGAACCGTATGAAGAGTGCTGGGTGCGCTCTAAATGTATATGCAGATATCTCAATGGAATCAAGTCCCATAGTTTCAATAGGACAAATTTTTTGTTTCAAATGAAATTTCAAAAACCCTTAGATTCTATGAGTTTATTTTTGTGCATACTGAATTTGTATAAATTTCGCATATTAAAAACATTAAGGATACTTATATTTCCTATTGAGGAAATACGAGAAATTACGAAAATTGTTACGAAAAGAATGAGAACAAAATCACTTTTACTCACGTTTTTACCAGTTTTGTTCTTAAACCTTTATTATTTAGATTACAAAAATGCATGGTTCAACACGATTTTTGTAAAACCTTTTTCCTATTCATGGTTTTTAATTGAGGAGAACAAATTCAAACTTATTTTCAAAGCGGTTTGAATGAATTGATTTCTTTTAGGAGGTACATTCAGGGCGTTTTTGTCACGATGTCGAAAATCTTTTGATTATTTCAAAGCGATAGTGAAAGTTTTTTCCTTTCAGAATATCTATTCACTCTCATTTATTCTCGATTTAGAATCATTTCAACGGATTCTCACGATGGGAATTTGAATTCATGATTTTAACCAAATGTGGCACCACTGGCGTCGGCTGGGAATTTAAGATTAAATGGTGGGCTGCCTTCAAAATTTTCCAAACCCAAACCTTTGAATCAATTAAAGAATGGATTGATTCTAAAAAATCAAAATCCAAAAAATCTTCAAAAAAGACTCATGTTTGGTCATCTTCATTACCTGGACCTCTTTCTTGGCCTCAAACTCCCTCCAAAACTTATTTTCCTTCAAATTCCGCTTACAAAGCTTATTTAAAAGGTCAAAGGCAAAAACATTGAAACTTATCTTAAATGTTTCCTTGGAGACTTTGATATTGATGATGAGAGAGCGCGAGGCTTGAGCGACTTTCAACAAAATGAAGATATGTGTTATGGCCTACCATACACTCCCCTTGAGTAATGAGACCTTTGGTTCGATTTTCAAAAACCTTTATTCCTAAGAAATTAGAGGCTCTTTCATTCCTCAAATATCAAGTTTTTCATTTTACTATTGATCGCTTCATTGAAGATTCCTTGAACCAGATTAGACAAGGAAATAAATGGACAAATAATTCAAAAAGTGAAGACGTGACAATATGACTCAGCAATGTTTCCCACTCTCAAAAGAAGACAAAGAAGAAGTGATAAGGCTGACTTAAAAGCAGGTTGATTTTCAAAAACGATAATTTGACTCGAAGGAATTCCTTATCTCCTCTTTTCAAAAGTGTCACTTGCGTTGTACTATTTGGACTTCAAATTTTATTTTCAAATCCACGGACTTCAGATGGATTAAAATCCGTCAATTTTCCTATAAAATGAGAGGATGTCTCATTTCAAAAACAGGCTAAGTTTGAGAGAAATTCTTCTGAAGTGAATTCTTGAGAGCTTATATCTGTTCTGTAAACCGCTCAAAGCACCTGTTCAAATTTTTTGTACTTTCTTCAAATTTTATAAGTCCTAAATTTCAAATAAAATTTCATGTTTCAAATATTTGCATATTAATTTCTTATTACTATTCATTTTTACTGTTCATATTTACTATTCATTGTTTGTTTTTGTTGTTGAAAGATCCAAAGGGAAATTGGTATCAAAGCCATGTTTTTCAATTTTGTTGATAAAATTGCTAAGAAACTTTATTATCTTGATTATGATTCTACCAGTTAGTGTTTGTAACACTCTGAAAGAAGCAAGAGTAAATTTTAATTTGTTAAAATGGGACATAAAAGTCATAAAATAAGAAGATTATATGTTAAAGTGAAATATGCATAACTTGAGTTGAATAAAGGGACTTTGAGGGCCGAGGACAATAAAAGGAAAATTAAATATAAAGGATAAGACAAAAAAATATACTCTGCATTTTAGATGCAGAAGGAGAAGCGAACGTGAGGGAGAAAGAAGAAGAGAAGAGAAAAAGAAGAAGGAAGAAAAGCCCAAGAAAGGTATAGATTTTTGTGCAGCTAGTATGGATCTTTATAATTTTGTATGTAACTTACAAAGTTTTGTATGGTGTATGATTTTAATTATGGATTTCCTCGTGAGGTAGGATGTGAGGGTTAAAGAGTATGAATCTTTGTTGAGAGTATGTATGTTGGTATAGATTATTGGACTTTTGGACTTTGGTATGGAAAAAATCAAATCCTTAAACCCGTTTTTGATGGTGGGTCTAAAAGAACTCTATTTGAGTATATTGGTGGTGTTTGCGGGTTTTAGACTAGATTTGGAGGTTGTTTGTGGTTGGTTGAGGTTGTGGAAACTAAATATATGGATTCCCAAATTTTTTGAGACTTGAGCTCTCCTAGCCCATTAGTTGTGTATGATGGGTTAACAGGCCATAGAATCTTTCACTCTTATATGTGTTTTGGGAATTGTTTGGTTGTGTTTTGGATTTGGGTTAGTTGATTGTAATCCTTAATTGAGGGATAGTTGTATTAAGGAAATATTGGGGTTTTAAGGAAGATGCTGTCAAAATTTCTCAAAAACCCATGTCTTTGTCTTTGTCTTTGTCATAATTTCTTCGTTCGAACTCCGTTTCGGATGTTCTTGAACTCTATGGAAAGCGCTGATGCAAGAATCAAATCATTATATAGCTTGATGAAATTGGAACTCATATTAGGTCTGAAATCTGAAAAATATTGGAGTCTAACGGATTTATGCTCATAGTCCTTTGTTCATAGGAAGCCTTCAACTTCGGACGGTCATAATTTCTTCGTTCGAACTGGATTCGGATGTTCTTGGACTATATGATACGCTGGTCTAAAATCCATCCATATATAGTTTGATGAAATTGGAACTCGTATTAGGTCGGAAATCACGAAAAAACGGTAAGCCTGTGGTTGCGCCGTGATCCTTTGTTCATAGAGGCTTTGACCGGGACGGTGTATTTGTAGAACTTTGTTTCGGATATTCGCTGGGCTACATGGAAGCGGCTTTGGAGTGCAGGGTCGCGTAAATAGTTCGATGAAATTGGAACCGTATTAGGTCGAGAATCCACCTGAAAAGCCTGAGTAGGTCATAGCGAGTTTACACTCGTGATCCTTGATTGAGACAGCCGGACGGTCATGAATTTCATCGTCAGAGATTCCATTTGGATGTTCTTGGGCTACATGGAAAGCCTTTGGTCTAAGTCCATTCGTATAGGCTTGATGAAATTGAGGCTTTCATGGAATTACAGAAATCCACACGAAAAGCAGTAGGCCTGGCCCGGTCTTGCCCATAGTCACTGTTCATAGGAAGCCTTTAACTTTGGACGGTCATAATTTCTTCGTTCGAACTTCGTTTTGGATGTTTTTAGACTCTATGGAAAGTCCTTTTAGTTTAGAATCCATCTATATATAACTTAATGAAATTGGAATGATAGTAAATAACTCATAAGCATACATGGTAACCATAGTTATTCATGCATATAATGAGATATGAAAAATGCAAAGATACCATAGTTGTAAATATACATATACAAAATAGACCAAAAAGTCTTTCGGTGGGCATTTAACTATGTGTTGACCTTGCATTTTTCATATCTCATTATATGCATTAATAACTATGGTTACCATGTATGCTTATGAGGTATTAACTATCATTCCAATTTCATCAATACCTTATGGATGAATTACAGGCTGGCACCGTGGGGGTATCGAAAAACATGCGAAGTAGAATTCGGACGAGAGAAAGTATGATGGAATCTGAGATGAGTTTCATGAATAGTATTTACTGGCAAACGGCGTGACCTATTGTTTTTGGTGGTTTATGAACCTAATATGGATTCTAATTCGTCAGTATATATGGATGGATTATGAAACTGAATGGAACACTTAAATGCAGAACATCTTAACGAGATTCGGACGAAGAGGTGTGATAAAATCGAAGTTGAACTTATAAGCAGTGACTGAAATAGAACTCTGAGGGTTATTGTTTCGTTATTCTGGAACAATATGTCCCAATTTCATCGAAATATACTATGGATGGATTCACAGGCAGGGCTTTCCATATCGAAAAGCTGCTCTGAAGGACTGAATGAAGAGTATGACCGTCTGAGACGAAAATACGAGAGCGACTGACTACGGCCAGAAGTAACAACATTCTTTGTTTTCATGATTACGGACCTAATATAAATTCGATTCCATCAAGCGTAGCTATATGGATAATTCTAGACTCAAAGGGCTTTCACTCAAATCTAGAACATCCCACATCGAAAGACAGAAGGGAATTAACAAACAACACAGGCATGGGTTTGGATAAATTTTGGCGTGCAAGAGCTGATATTTTCTTAATCTGATCATTCTCGATTGAGAGTTACAATCCACTTGACCCAAGTCCAATCTGACCAAGACAATTTCCCAAAACCTGACGAGCAATTTCCAAACGCATATAGGGGAAGAGCATGGTTTCTTAATACGTCTTACGATTAATGAGTTAGGAGAGTTTCCTAAGTCTCAAAAATTTGGGAATCCATATTTAATTTCCATCTGACCACTAAATCAACCCATAAAACCAAACCAAAAGCAAACTCAATCCCAGTCACAAAACTACCAAACACCATCAATATACCAAATATAGTTCTTTTAGACCCAAATTCATCAAAAATGGGTTTATGGTTTGATTTTTTTCCATACAAAAGTCCAAAGTCCAAATAATGTCTCAAATCATAATTTAATCTTTCATAGTATTCATCTTTCTTTAACCCTCTTCCTTTGCTTTCGAAGAAAATCCATGCAAAACACAACCATCCATACAAAATCCATACAAAACTTAGTAAGTTTATGCAAAATTATAATCATACTAATTGTACAAAAATCCATACCTTTCTTGGCTTCTTCTTCCTCTTCTTCTTCTGTTCTCTTCTTCTTCTCCCTTTCTCTACGTTTTACTCTCCTTGGACCCAAAAATGAGATATTTTGGTCTTATCCCCTTTTATATTTAATTTTTCATTTTATTGCCCTTTGGTCCTCAAAGTCCCCTTTATTTGCAACTCAAGTTATGCATATTTCACTTTTACCTATAATCTTCTTATCTTATGACTTTTATGTTTCATTTTGACAAATTACAATTTACCCTTACTTCTTTCCGGGTTTATCAGTTTTCACATTTTGAATTTTCATTATGAAAAATTCAAATTATACCTACAAAATACCCTAATTATGTTTAAAAACGACTAGGGTATATTTCGGGGTGTTATAGTGTTGGTCAACCGTTGTTATCCGTTGGTCAACCGTTAATCCTGTAGATGGGTAGGTGGTCCCTGTGGTGGTCCCATTAAGTGTCAGAGTCATAATCAATTAAAGTAAGGTGAAATGACAAGTTTATCAAAACACTTATAGGAACTGACTCAAATACGAGTTCGTCTATGATTGATGAACAACTTAGACAAATATAAGAATATACTCAAAAATATGAAAATAAATTGTCTGTTTCAATAAAAGATTAGGAACAATACATCAAAAATTGGGAAATGCCAAAACAAAATATCAAAGAACTTTATAAGGTAGGAAGTTTTGAATTCAAAAGAGATTATAGGATTAAAAATATAAAGCTTTCATTCCAATAGGATGCAGACATAACTATTGAACTATTAGACCTCAACGAGAGGCGTAGAACAAATACAAAGAGAAAATCGAAATGCTTCATATAGGTGCTATCGGTGGGCGCAAACCTTTAACCATGTTGGGTTTAGATACTGAACCTATTGTATACTGTCTAGAGGCGCAACACATAACCAATTCCAAGATTCACTTTTAGATCTAATGCAAGCAAATACATCATTTGGATTGGTGTATTTTACTTGCTACCCAAATCTAAAGTTGGACTGTATGAATGAACAGAGCATTCATGAAGCCTTAACTCTAAATATTCAAACTCAAAACTATGACATGGTTTAGATCGGGAATATCCTCATATTATCTGAGTATACTATAAAGGTGATGACACATGGATTAATCAGGAGTTGTCTTTTAACATCCCCAAAAGATCAAACTTTAATCTGGCAAGTAAATGAAAAGAATTCTACAGTAATTATACCAAAACCTATTCCTTGGAAATGCTTAACGCAATCTAAAGAATGAAATTTTAAACAAGTCTTAGCTCTAAAACCTATAGAACATCCAAAACTTCCGTCAATAATAGATGGAAAAGGTAATGTACAAATTAATTTTGAACCTAGAAAAGAACATCCTAAAAGATCATATTCTACAAGCTCATCAAATTTTTTTTTTTAGAAATTCGAACTCCTTCCAAGAGATCTAATGTTCATTCAAACTTAGAGGAAGTAGATTTTTCATCTACAATCCCTGATCTAAAATATTCAAGACCAGATCAAAACTTACAAACTTCTCCCAAACGGGTCTGGAGCACATTCTCAAATGATGTCACTTGATGATGAGTGCGCTCGGCTAATGGTGATGGGTTATTTTGAGATAGACAAAGAATATTTACGAATTGAAGCAAAATCTTCAAACCATGCTGAGAAAAACAAATGGTTTTCTCAAAATTAACAAATGAACAAAAAGAAAAATTTTAAACCTAATGGTATCAAACAATGGAAACAATGAAAACGAATATTCTAATGTTTACTTGTTTTGATATCTATGCAGCAAAAAATAATATTGATTATCCTTTTGTAGAAATTAGTATGTTCCAAAAGGATTGGAATACTACTATTGAAAAAGAAATAATTAATAGCATGCTCTTTGGAAGAAATAACAATAATTCGAGGCTGAGTAATAGTTTCACCCTTTAAGATAAATCCCAAGAAGATGAATAGAAATTCAAATTTAAAAGATATTAAAGGGATTCAACAACAAAATAATTTTACAAATAAGATTTTAGGAACAATTTCTTTTCAATTGGATAGAATCGAGAAGAATTTTCCAAAATCAAATGAATTAACAGAATATGAAAAGCCTTTATTCAAATCCCCAAAATATAATAGGCCCATAAAATTAGGCAACAAAAATAATGATCTCATAAAAATATTGGCCAAAAAACTAGAAGCAATGAACCTCACATCACTTAGTCCTACGTCAGCGTCAGCAATATTTTAAGTGGTTTTCAAACAGAATCCTCTTTAGAAAAAACACAAACTAACATTTTAGACTAAGAAGATGATAAAATAAACAGGATCAAATATCAAAGGACATGTGAAGGAACAAGAAATTTTTATCTAAGCCCGCTCCTCTAGATCTCCAATATGAAGATTTCTCGAAGAACCATGTATAATGATACCTTTATCTATGAATGAAATATTTATAGCCTTTAAGACAATAAATCATCAATGTTCTCGTCAAATGACAATGGCAACAGTACTTCTATTTAGCGATAATGATGATCATAATGCCGCACAACTTTTAATTTTTGGATTTTTCGGAACATTATGAAGTTGGTGGGATAATTGCTTAAATGACAGTGAAAGAAAATTTCTTCAAACTAGTACAAATGATGAAGGAGAACAAAATGCAGTTCATAGAATAATATATATGCAATTACTAAACATTTGATTGGAAATCCATGAATTCTCCAAGAAAGAAGTTCTGAAATCATTCAAAATATAAGATGTATGTTCATATCAAAGGTTATGATTAGAGATGATGCAAGAGCTCCATATTGGAAAGAAAGATTCCTATATGGGCTTCTTAGAGCTTTCAGAGAAAAAGTCAAATAAACTCTTGGAGAAAAATATCAAGGAACAATTCCTTATGATATTCTTATTTATGGAGATTTCATAAGTGAAGTAAAAAAAGAAGGATTAAAGTTGTGTTCACAACTAAAACTTCAATATCAAATCAAAAAGGATTTAAAAGTCTCTAGAAAAGACTTCAAATCCTTTTGTGCTCAATATGGTATTGAAATGTCAATATCTCCCTCACAGAAAAACAACCTCCCAAATTATTCCTCTAAACGTAAGTCTTATTCTAACCAAGACCACCCAAAAAAGAATTATAGGAAACATAAAACTCATAAATACAAATCTCAATATCCTACTAAGCCACATAAAAAAGAGCTAAAATGCTTCAAATGTGGGAAAATAGGACACATAGCTCCAAATTGTAGAAGACAATAAATAAATGTTCTTTTTGATCTGACAAAGACTATTACGAAAACTTCTTCATCTAAGTATTTCCAAAATGAAAACTTAATCCCAGAAAAAGAAAAAAGTTCAACATATAAGATAGAAAAGCTAATTTAGCTGCCAACTCAATATATTTACTTGAGTAGTCAAGAATTATTAATAGAAATGATAGACCAAATAGAAGATAAAGAAGCCAAAGCCAAATACACAAGGAAAATAATGGAACAAAACATTAAAGTTAAAAACTCTTTACCCCTTTCAAACGCTTACAGATTTAAAGATATTATGTACACGACCTTGTCACAATTCAAGATTTACAACTAGAAATAAAACAAATAAAACACAAATTGAAGAATTAAGAAATATTTACTCAAAATCTAAATTTTAAAATTCGAGAATATAGAAACTCAAAAAGAGTCTTCTTAACCTCACAAACCTCTGAAGATTTAGATAATTTTGTTAATAGCATGACTATTGTTAAAAAACAAAGATGATATACCAAAATTACTTTAAAAATAAATCCCGAATTTCAATCAACTTTTATATTTTTGATTGATTTAAGAGCTGATTAATTTCTAGTATGGATCTTTCAACAACAAATAAAATTAGGTACGTGGCATTGTTAGACCGAGATATTACTTTGCTACCGGTTACGAGGCTTTAAGGAGTGCTGAACAGCTTATATACCTTTAATGATTTTTGAAAATTTCATAATTGAACAATGAATGGTGAATAGTGAATAGTGATTTTTGAACAGTAAAAATGAATGGTACAAGAAATTAATATGCAGATATTTGAAACAAATAAAGTTTTATTTGAAATTTAGAACTTACAAGTTTGGAAGAAAATATAGAAAATTTGCACAGGTGCTTTGAGCAGGTTACAGGGCAGAAGTAAGCTCTCAAGAAATCACCCAGAGAAATTTTCTCTCAAACTTAGCCTGCCTAAGAAAGGAGACATCCCCTCCTTTTATAGGAAATTTGACAGATTCCAAACCTTTTGAAGTCCGTGGATTTGAAAATAAAATTTTGAGATCCGAACAGTACTTCACGTGATTGCTTTTGAAAAGAGGAGACAAGGAATCTCCTTTTGAGTCAACCTTATTTGCTTTTTGAAAATCAACTTGCTTTTGAGTAAGCCTGGGACAACTCTTTGAAAATCATCCTGCTTTCATAATTCTTTTTTGTCTTCTTTTGAAAGTGGGAGACATTGCTTCATCATCTTGTTATGTGTTGGCTTTTGAAATATCCGTCCACTTGCATACTTGTTTGATTTCATTCAAGGCATCTTCAACAGAACGATCAGTTGAAATTTGAAAAACTTGATTTTTGGGAATGAAAGAGCCTTTTAATTTCTAAATGAAAACTTGAAAATGGAACTAGGGTCTATTACTCAACGGGAGTATATGGGGGCCATAACATGTCCCTCGTTTATTTGGAGAACCAAACTTGAAGTTAATGTCTTCTTCTTCATTGCTCGGAGATATGCTGGTGAGATAATGCTTCAACAACTTGTTCTTGAATTTTTTTTAAATAAGCTTTGTAGGCGGTATTGGAAGGAAAAGAGGTCTTGGAGGGAGTTTGAGGCCAAGAAAGAGGTTCAGGTAATGGAGTGGACCATATGGAAGGCTTTTTTGAAGATTTTTGGGATTTGGATTTTTTAAAGTCCATCCAATCTTTAATGGACTCAAAGGTTTGTGTTTAGGAAATTTTGAAAGCAACTCACTATTTGATTTTGAATTCCTTGGCCCAAGTGCTGGGGAAAAGGTGGAGACAGGAAGTTATGGGTAGAAAAGTCCCAACAAAGAATCCAAGGGATTCTGAATTGAGAATAGAAGGAGAGTGAATAACTATTTCCAAAAGGGAAAAAGCTTTCACTATTGATTTTGAAATAGTAAAATTTCGATTTCAGGCAAATGTCTAGATAAGCTCTAAAAGAGCCACCATTCTTGAAACTAGTTTAGAAAAGTTGTTTGAGGCAGTTCTCCCCAATTAAAAAACCATGAGTGGGAAGAAGGTTTGATAAAAAATGTATTGAACCAAGCGTTTTTGTAATCTAAATAATCAAAGGTTTGTGTAACAAAATTTTGAGAAAAACGTTTGTGTGTAAAAGGATTTTGTTCCCAATCCTTTTCATAAATGATTTTCAAAATCTTGCATTTTGAATAGGCAATATCAATTCCCTCAGGTTTTTTGATATGTGAAATTTGTACGGACTCCGTATCTATGAGTATAAACTCATAGAATCTACGGGTTTTTGAAATGTCATTTGAAACAAAAAACTTGTCTTGTTGAAGAATTTATTGAAGATTAAAAGATCAACTTCTAAAACTTGAATAAGTTGTCTTGCTTCTTTGGACTTATAAATAAGGTTTGATGAAGTTGGGGCAGAAGATTTAGGAATCTTTCCTAAACCTTCGAAACGGTTTAAAGGTTGAGACTGGGCTTTTGGCATGACATATGATTATTTGGTTGTTGGTTTGATAGGGTTGGCATTGCTCATTTTCCCTGTAAAAATTCTTGTGAGAGAAAATAAGGTAAAACATTTGAAGAACTTTTTATAAATTAAATATCAAAATAAAAAACAGACAAAATGGCTTGCCATCTGGCAAAAATATATTTTGAACATATTTTTGTAAAATC
Source organism: Tetrastigma voinierianum (assembly GCA_016808115.1). NCBI lineage: Eukaryota > Viridiplantae > Streptophyta > Magnoliopsida > Vitales > Vitaceae > Tetrastigma > Tetrastigma voinierianum. Next base: position 24,664 of record JAEQBH010006320.1, on the reverse strand, counting down.
TCTTTAGCACTTTTGCAATCAACTCGTAAAAGAAATTTTTTATTGAAAGCATAACTTTGAAATTTTTGAATATAAAGAACAATTGCTAAATTTTATTTTTTGTCTGTCTATGGAGATTTTGTTATCAAAATCTTGTTTGGATTCAGCGTATCACATGTTTGAGGCGTACGTTTCTATGATAAGAAAGACATCTGGGTGAAGAATTCCTAAACAAAGGAGTTCCTTAACCTGAGACTTTACTTGTTTGATAATTTGGGTATGATGTTCATCTGACTATGGGACATGATTTTTCTTTAATCTTTGAAATAAATGTTTTATTAATATTATAAGGTTTGGATAAAATTCATCTACATAATTTAAACTTCCTAAAAACATTTGAAGCTGATTTTTATCTTTTATTTAATCATGAAATTTGTTAGCAAATTCAATTGCCCTTTGTATAGGTTTAATTGCCTTTTAACAGTATTTAAACTCTGAAACTATTTACATTTGAAAGGGTTTTTATTTTGATGTGAGAGATAAGTAGAAAAAGTTCACGACTAATTTTTGAAATATTTTTAAATGTTGGAAATGCTCTTCTATTGAATTAGAAAATATAAGAACATCATCAATACATACTATGGAAAATCTAGTGTAATTATTGAAAATGTCGTTCATTATATTTTGAAATTCTGAAGGAGCATTTTTTAGACCAAATGGCATAATATTCCGTTCATAATGCCAAAATGGAATTGTAAATGCTGTTTTGTATATGTCATCTGGTGTAATCTAAACTTGTCAAAATCCAGATTTCATATCAAAATTTGAAAAATTTGTTGCATTGTGTAGTCTTTGAATTAAGTATTTTTTATTAAGTATGAGATACCTAATCCATTGTAAGACTTTATTAAGGCGTTTATAATTGATTACTAATCTTGGAGTGCCACGTTCAATTTCAGAAGCTTTTTGGACATAAAAAGTTGCACAACTTCAAGGAGAATGACTTGGTCTAATCAATTTTTTACTTAACAAATCATTAATTTCTTTTTTGCAATACTCTAAAAGTTCCAGATTCATTTGAATTGATCTTGCCTTAGTACGGATTTGTTTTTCAGTGAAATCTTTTTCATATGGGAGAGAAACCATATATTGTTTTCTATTCCAGAAAGTATTTGGAATTAAGGAACATAAATTATTCTCAATTTGGTTTTGAACTTGTTTAATCATTTCTTGTAATTGCTTGGATTTCAAGTTCCCTTTCGTCTTTTTATATTGAATTTATCTCTTAAGAAACTTGACATGTTTTTGTTGAAGTAGATTAATGTTATCTTGAAGCTGGTTGATTTCTTTTAATTCTATTCATTTGAAAAATTCAAATAATATTTGTTGATTTTATAAGTTGTTTGTAATGCTTTACTATTTATATGAAAATGATATAATTGTGTTAAGAAATGAATTCTTAAAACAATTTGATGAAGCTTATATTTTTACTAATAAGCGGTTTTGATGCAAATGTCTTTACAGAGATATGACCTTGTGGTATTTTGTATTGTACTTTTAAGGGAACATTACTGGTCGTAGACAGTCTTTGTGAAGTTTCGACAAAATATATGGTAGGAATCAATCATTCCTGTATGTAGATTAGCTCCTTAATAAATTAGAGCTATAAAAATTGATTGAAAATGTGACCTTAGATTTCAGGGGTCGTTGTGGCCCGTCGGCCGCGGAATATTCGTGGATGTCGGGTAACTTTGTGCACCATGGACAAAAAATCGTTTTTCGGTGATTTTTAGCGAAAAATCGGTTTTTCGTTAGTCTTCAGAAAAGATTTTGGTGGAAAATCGGAAGTAAATCGGAGAAAAATCGCTGGAATTTTTTAAAATCAAACTCTCGATATTTCCGACCCGATTTTCTGGAAAAAAATTTACGATTTTTCTCTTGGCTCCAAAATATGAAAAAATTGCTTATGACAGTTTGAACTATTAAAATGTCTGGAGTGACACCTAAACCCTTCATTTGCATTGATTGCACTTATTATATAATACGAGCTTTTTATATTCTCTTGTATTTATTGTATCCCATTTTTATAATATTTTATTTTATTTTATTTCACATTTATAACATAATATTTTAAATCAAATATTAAATTTGAAAAGGAAAAGAAATAAAATAATATCATTTAAAAATTTAAAATTATAATATATAATATTTTGAATCTCCATACATTATCTATAATATTTACTAATAATACTTAAAAATAAATAAATAATATCTCTTCAACATAATAATATATTAAATATAACATATTTAATTTAATAGTACTAATCCATTTGATTTTAATCTATATAATTCGAGATAAAGAATCATTTCTCATAATCTATATTATTAAAATATGAAAAATTTTAATAACCGATATTTTGTAAAAATAGTCATGATATTTTACTTGGAAATATTTCCGTGGAATCAATTCTGAATATATGATGTTCTGAGATATTTTGTCCTTGCTGACACCACTCATGAAAATCAGACATAGTCTCAGCTGTGCGGAGCTCTGCAATACCTTTGACCCGATCACATGGCGCGTGTCACCAATATTTTCTGACAGCCTTTACTTGGTCCCATCTGGATAAAATAGAGTAAAATGGCCTTGGGCTTATCGTCAATGCCTGAAATATATCTAACTAACTATATTATGGTTCAAGGTTAATAAATGTTCTTAATTGAAACATATATTAAAATTTCGATTTGTCACGTATTTATACAAATGAATATCAAAGCCTGACTCGGTTTTATTCACAAAAGCGTGGTCTCTAGTGAGCTACTTGAATCCTCCTTTACACACTTCGCACGTACTGAAATAATGATGTGTGATTGAGCAAGGCATTAGTGATAATTTCCTGCATGGAGTTCTTCTTGGCTAAGTGCGCGTGTCATGGTATCTGTTAGCAGCTCAAACAAATACATGATCCTCTTGGAATGTTTGTACCCGATCCGTGTATCGAGTCCTCCGCAGAGCTCCTGCACATGCCACCCCTAAGTCCGTGAGCAAAATCCATTTTTCAAAAACAAAAACTTTTGTTACGGAAAACTTACTATCGAGTTGGAAAATATATTGGACTACCCTCCCGAGGCGAATTCTTTGGATATTTGCCAAAACGATCGTAGGATTATTTAGAGATGATTGTTGGGCGAGCCTACAAACGATTCTTGGAGAAAATCTTCGGCAGAGAAATTTCTTTATAGCCGTTTCATTTTTCTTTCAATTTCTTTCATGTCATGCACTCACACCTACCATCCCAGGGTGTTGCATATGGAATGCGTTATCTTGGTCGAAATATTAAATCTTAATATACTTTTAAATTGTATATATTATAATTAATTCGCATGATTATTATTATTGATTAACGATCAATAACATCAAATTAACTCGCATCAGCTTGATTCATTTTGAATTACTCAAGCAACAAAATCATAACACATCCACATGAGCAGTGAAACCCTCGAATTGGCCTTGTTCACGGCCTACTCGATGGGGATTTTCTCCACTTTCCGGTTGAGATTTTGAGGCCAGGTAACAACGCCATCTAGGCCTCTACCAAATCCGTCCATAAAAATGGCTCTTGCTTGAAGAATAAACCGTAGGAAAAGATCCTACCTCTTGGGTTGTCGAGACTTCACAAAATCGATTGTCAGCCCTCGCCAGTATAGATTGACTTTGCTTCTTGCTCAGTCGAGAGCCAGAGAGCGGAGTCGAATCTTAGAAATCTAGGATAAGTCACACTTTCTCTCTTTAGAATGAAATCCCACCCCCTCTGCGCGTTTTGTGTTTTGATGGAAGAAGACTATTTGCTGTCTTATTCGATTTAACTTTTGATAATTAGTTGTGTCATTCGTTGTATTTGACTTTGACACGTGGTGAATCTAAGCCATTAATCTCCATCCTCTCTCTAATCATCTGACATGTGTCGCGTGTGTACGTATGATAGGTGACTTTGTTCTGTCAGCGTATCTCTCCTGGCCAGTTTTGATGCGCATTGTACGTGTGCGAAGCGTGAAATTTATTTGTTTGAGAATTTGACGAGTAGCGGTTCGAGGGCGATTCCAACGGTGAAGTCTGTTTCGTCATCCGAGATCTAGAAAAATTTTGGATTTTTACCGAAATTACCATTTTACCATTTTTCAGAAAATTGGAATTTTCTCGGGTTTTACATCCTCCATTCCTTAAAAGGAATTTCGTCCCAAAATTCTGTACAATCACAACAACTCACATGCATATGCAACGTGCACTATACCAGACATGTAACTAGTCATTTAAGTATTAAGCATTGCAGTATGCACGCCGTCCACTAAACAAGAAGGGATAGGTGGCGTTGTGTCTTCCATATTTCATTAACTTTCCTCCACTCCACGGTGCCGCCATAGCACCCTCAGCTAGCTATCACGGTCTTGCGTGGCACGTCCCGTATCCATAATGCACGCGGGTCACTCCTCCAGGTCCATACATATCGGCACCAGACCACTTGTCAATTTATGAGGCTGGATCTGCGGTGTACCTCTCGGAGCATGGAGGCGTGAAATACCTCATGGACGGTGACATGCTGGGCGGTAAAACCAAGCGATGGCCTACGGTCGCTGCCCTCTCGAGTATCTCGAAGGGCCGCATAAGCGCCGTGATAGGCTTCGTGACTTGTTGAGCGCATTTCTCCTCTCTGTAGGCATAACCTTGAGAAGGCGTGATCTTCCAACGCCGAGCTACAAGGGTCGGCGTCGCGCGTCAGCCTCCATTTCTTTATGCAGAAATTCTGAGCCTTGAGAAGGCAGTCGAATAAAAAGCTCACCTTCTCGGAGGTGTCTCTAATCGAGATCGGGAGCTGATGATGGAGCTCTCTCCACCTGGTCTAACATATAGGTGATCTGCATGGCCTCCCATATAATCCTCATATGGTGCCATCACGTATACTCGCCCGATAGCATTTGTTATAGGCGAATTCCACTAAGGAGCAAATGTTCTTCCCGAGTTACCCTTATGATCGAGCATGCTCGCGACATGTCCTCTGCTTTGTATGGTCCTCTGGCCCGACCATCACGTACGTGGGTGGAAAGTCGTACTCATGGTCAGCCGTGTGTCCATAGCCTTTTGGAAACTCCTCCAAAAGTGCCGATACTATGGATATCGGGTACTCCATGTACCGACTATCTCGAATGTACAACCTGATAATCTCTCAAATGAAGGTCATCCGCATCTGCTAGAAAAAATGTGCCGACTTCATGAGCCAGTCCACTATCACCCATACTGCATCATGTTTTTGCGGCGGTCCGCGCGCGGGTCACAAAATCCATCAGGACGCGCTCCCAATTTCCACCAACCACACTTCCAATGGTCAAGTAGCCCCCATGCTTCTAGTGCTCAAATTTAATCACCGGACACGTGTCATTGTCGAATAAAGTCCCCACGCGGTCCTTCATCCCGCTCCAGTAATACTGACTACGAAGATCCTGGTACATCTTCGTGCCACCCTGGTGCACCCAAGAAATCGAGACATGAGCTTAAACCCCCGAGGTCTTCTCTCTCAAACCGACCAACCTGGGAACCACTACCCGTCCCGGCACCGGGGCACTACCCATCTCGCGTGGGATTAGCCCAAATTTCACACCAGACTGATCAGACTCCGGGTCCCCGACGACACTATCTCTCGCGGGCCCGCCCCTCGGGACTTGATCACCCGCCTTCAACAGAGACAAGGCAGGGCCATTAAACCCCGAACGTATTCCTCGAAAAAGCCGCTGCATCAGAGTCTCAAACCGTCCCACCGTCTCGAGACTCGCCTAATCCCAGCTATACTAGCCAATGCCCCCGTGACTTCGACCGAAAGTGTATCCACCACACGGTTCTAATACTAAGATGGTAATGCAAAGTGAAGTCATAGTCCTCTAGAAACTCCATCCATCTGCGTTGCCTCATATTGAGGTCCCGCTGCGAGAAAATATAACCTTAGGTGTTCGAGAATTTTTGGGCAAAATGGTCCAGAAATAAACGAAAAAAAAATAATTTATGGACAGTTGTTCTAGTTTTTGAACATAAAACAGATTGTGTTTGTGAAATTTTGGAAAATTAGTGCAGTTTTTGCACAAGAAAAAGAGTTTGTAATTAAACTCTTGAAAATTTTGAAGTGTATGAATTGTAGTGTTCGTTTACCTGCAAGGATTTATGGAATAGCAGGAGGCTACTGGAGAAAAAAATGTGTGATGAGAAATTTTTTTTACCTGGGTTTTACAGGTAAATAGGAAAAATATTTAAAAATATTTTGGTTCATCGAAAATGAAAAATTTGATCTTCTAGTAGGTGAACAAATAAAGAAAAAAAAAAGTGGGTGAAAAAAAAAATGCAGGAAGCTTGGCTAGAATGGGCTACTGCCCATTTTTCCAGTCTGAGTCATGATACAATGGATTGTATCATGACACAGGGCAACTGGGCACAACTGCAGGGGCCACGACACTCGCCAGACTCCGACCAATACACGCTTGAGCATGTGCCACGATACTACGCCAAATACAGAGCTTGAGCTTCTCATGTGGTGTGCACAATCGTTCTGACCCAGCTTTTGACTTAGGACACCGCTTGAGTCACTGCTTCGACTTGGTTGTTCATGAAATTGTTCATGAACACTGCTCAAAAGATTTTAAAAATAATAATAATAATAATAATAATAATAATAATAATAATAAAAAATAAAAAATATTAAAAATAAAATGAAATAAAATAAAGTAAATTTTTTTTTTTGTTAAATATGATTTAATATATGAACTTATTGTCTTGCATGGATGTTGTGTATGTAAAATCCGAGGTACTCTAATTTTATGAAAAAGTAAAATATAATTTCGCAAAAATTCGAATTTTCTAGATCTCTGGATGACGAAACTGGATTTCACCGCTTGAATTGTCTCGTAGAAAATCTAGTATCACGTCAATTTCGGTCACCTCGTAGATACGAAATTTAACGTTTTTTCGGCATATCGGCCACGGCCAGAAACTAGCTTATGGAGACACGCGATGCGATTAAAGCCACCTACCACGTGCGACTTCAATGTGACACATGCTGGGTATGATTAGAGAGGATGAAGATTAATGGCTTAGATTAAGTCATATGTCAAAAGTCAAATAGTTAAATGAATGACACAAATGTAATTATTGAAAAGTTAAATGAATAAGACAAAGAAGAAATAGTCTTCTTCTCAATTGAAACACAAAAACGCGAGGGTGAGATTATTATTCTGTATATAGAAGTGTGACTTATCTCTAGATTTCAAATGGTCGGGATCGTCGGCTCGACTGCGTTGTGCCGACCACGCCATGGCGGCCATGCGCAAGCACCGATTTTGTGGAGCTCGACAACTCAAAGAGGTAGGATCTTTCCTACTTTGTTTATTCTTGGCAAGAGCCATTTTTATGGATGGGGATCAGGTGAGGCTTGATGGTCACATCTGGCCTTGCACCCTTGAACCGAAAAAGAAAATCCTACCAGTGACCGTGGAACAAAGGTCGAGCCGAGGGTTTCACCGCTCAATGGATGTGCTGTGTGATTTCAGGTAGGTTTGAGTAATTCAAAATGAATTGCTTAATTTGTTAATTAGTCCACGTGAGCTAATTTTGGCAAGTTAATGACGCGAATCGAATAAATACTTAATTCAAAAGATCACCATGTTAATATATACGAAAATATATTAAGATGAATATTTTGGAATCGACATACGCATTCCATATGCACTGGGCACCCTAGACAGGTGAAAAATGATAAGGAAAGAATCAGCAAAATGAAACTGCTGTAGAATATTAAGGAAGATTTTCCAAGAATTGCCTTGAGAGTTATCCAATAGTTCATCTCTGAGGCGGACCCATGACTCAAGCTCGAGAAATATCCAAAGAATTCGCCGGAGGGTAGTCCAATATATTTATCGAAATTCAGTAAGTTTTCGAGAACAAAAACTTTGTTTTGAAACCTGTATTTTGTCCGCATTTGGCTTAGGCATGTGTGAGAGCCCAGAGTAATTCGATACATGGGATCGGGGCATATGTGACATCTCGCAGACCACGATTCGCTTGTCGCGGATTGTTCGCGCTTACGCAATTTGTACGTGAGTAACCCACGCAAATTATCACTATCGGCTTTGGCTCACTCAGTCGGCGATCATTATCCTCAAGATGTGGAGCAGATGCGATGACGATCACCAGAGGCCGTGTTTTAGAAGAAAGTCAAGGCGGCTTCTTGATATCACTCAGATATGTTATTAAACCTCACAAAATTTTAATATATGTTTGAATCAAGATGATTTATTAATTATTGGACCATGTAATATGTTTGGTTAGGATATATTTTATGGAAGTATTGATGTATGGGTCTGGCCAATTATTTTAATGCATTTTATCCGTATGTGGACCCGGTGTGGTTGTTGTAAAATATTGGGACATGTTGCCATGTGATTGGGACATGTTATGTACCTGCAGAGCCTTCATGTTGAGACTCCATCGATTTTCATGAGTTTGCTTCATACTCCGACATCCACTATCATTCCGCTGATTGATTCAAGGTTATCAACTGACCCCTGATCAATACAAAATCACAACTTATTTTATACAATTTTCAGTATACCATATTTGTTTTTGTATAAGAATATACTATTGACAAAATTATCTAAATCTTCATAAGTTTGTGGTGTTAAGGGGCTCTTTGAGTTTCTATTTCTATATTTTGAGTTCTATATTTTAAATTCTAAGGGGACTCTTTGAATTTTAAATGGATAGAATGGTGTTTCTGTCTTTTCAATTTGTGTTTTTATTTGTTTTATTTCTATTTGTAAATCTTGAATTGTGACAGGGTTTTGTATTTCAAATTGTTGCATAATATCTTTAAATCTGTAAGCATTTGAAAAAGGTAAAGAGTTTTTAGTTTTAGTGTTTTGTTCCATTATTTTTCTTATGTATTTGGCTTTGGCTTCTTTATCTTCTATTTGGTATATCATTTCTATTAATAATTCTTGATCAATGTTTTAAAGAAGGAGCAGTATAAATAATTTTCTGTCTTTATCGCCTGAATTTTTCTTTTTTGGGATTAAATTCTTGCTTTGAGAAATATCGTATAGAGTAAGAGGATACTTTCTTCAATGTTATTCATTGTTAGAATCAGAAAGAACATTTACTTTGCCTTACAATTTAGGGCTAAAATCTAATTTTTTCCTACATCAAAGATTTTATTTTTTTATGTGGCTTAGTAGGATAAATGATTTTTGTATTTAAGAGATTACGTTTCCTATAATTCTTTTTTGGATATTTTTGTATAGAATAAGATTTTTGTTTGGGGGAATAGTATGGGAGATTGTTTTTTTGTGAAGGAGGTACTAGTATTTCAATCTTATATTAGGCACAAAAGGATCCAAAGTCTTTTTTGGAGGCTTTTAAATCCTTTTTGATTTTTTATTGAAGTTTTAATTGTGAACACAATTTTAAACTTTCTTTTTTAACTTCACTTGTGAGATCTCCATAAGTGAGGTTATCATAAGGAATTGTTCTTTGATATTTGTCTCTAAGAGTTTCTTGGACTTTTTCTGTTAGAGCTCTAGGGAGCCCGTATAGGAATCTTTCTTTCCAATATAGAGCTCTTGCATTATCTGTAATCATAACTTTTGATATGAATACATCATGATACCATCAGAAATCACTTAGTGTTATACATCTTATATTTTGAAGTATTTCAGAACTTCTTTATTGGAAAATCCTAGGATATCCAATAAAATGTTTGGTAATTGCATATATTATCCTATGAACTGCATTTTGTTCTCCTTCATTGTTTGTAACCATCATTTAAACAATTATCCTACTAACTTCTTAATGTTCCGGAAAATCTAGAAATTAAAAGTTAAAGCAGATATGATCATCGTTATCGGTTAAATAGGCAGTTGTTGTCATTGTCATTTGTCGTAGAACATTGATGATTTCATGTTTAGAAGACCATTAATATTCCATTCATAAATAAATGTTTCATTATACATGGTCTTGAGAAAGCAAATGCAATCTTCTCGTATTGGAGATCTGGAGGAGTAGTCTAGGGATAAAATTTCTTGTTCCATGTTGCCATGTTTTTTGGATATTTAATTCCTTTTATTTATTTGGATCATCTTCCCGGTTTGAAATGTGTGTTTGTTTTTCATCTAGAGAGGATTCCTGCTTTAGAAACCGCTTTAAAATATTAAGTTGTCGTTTTAATGTAGAGGGATCTGTTAGATTAATTGCTTCTAGTCTTTTAGCTAATGCTTTAATAAGGTCATTATTTTTATTACATAATTTTATAGGTTTATTGAATTCTGGAGATTTGAATAAAGGTTTTTCATATTCAGTTGTTCATTTGATTTTGGAAAATTTTTCTCAATTCTATCAAGAAGAACTTGTTCCCAAAATCTGATTTGTAAAATTATTTTGTTGTAGTATCCCTTAATGTCTTTAGATTTTGAATTTCTATTCTCATCTTCTTTGGGTTAATCTTTTAAAGGGTGAAGCTAGCTACTCTACCCCTTGTACCATTATGATTTTTATTTCTTCCAAATGAGGATGTGTAGATACTACTTGCTTGTCAATAATAGTATTCCAATCCTTTTGGAACATGCCATTTCGTAAAAGGATAATCACATTATTTTTTACAAAAGATAAATATGTCAAATAAGTAAACATTGGAATATTCATTTCCATTGTTTCCATTGTTTGATACCATTGTTCATTTGTTAATGTTGAGAAAAACCATTTGCTTTTTCTCAAAGATGGTTAGAAGATTTTGCTTCTCAGCCTCAGAATATTTGTTTATCTCAAATTCACCGTCAACACCATTAATCGAAAGTGATCATCATTGGTGACGCTATTTGAGAATAGGTTGAGACTCCTATTCTGAGAAGTTTGTAAGTTTTGATCTAGTCTTGAATATTTTAAGTCAGGAATTGTTGATGAAAAATCTACTTCCTCTAAGTTTGAATGTACATTAGATCTTCTAGAAGGTTCAAATTCTCTAAAAGGGAAATTTGATGAACTTGGGTGTAATATGATATTCTAGAATGTTCTTTCCTAGGTCCAAGGAGAATGACTTGATCTAATTAATTTTTTATTTAACAAATCATTAATCTATTTTTTGCACTACTCTAGAAGTTTTGGATTCATTTGGATTGACCTTGCTTTACTTAGGAATTGCTCATAGTAAAAAAATTTCATATGGGAGAGAAACCATATGTTGTTTCATGTTCTCGAAAGCATTTGGAATGGAGGAACATAAATTAATTTCAATTTTTTTGAACCTGCTTAATCCTTTCTTGTAGTTGTTTTAGACTGTATGTTCTTATGTCTTTTTATATTGAATTTCTTTCTTAAGAAATTTGACATGTTTTTGTTGAAGAAGATCAATGGTATCTTGAAGTTGGTTGATTTCTTTTAATTCTATGCCTTTGACAAATTCAAATAATATTTGTTGATCTTTATAAGTTGTTTGTAATCCTCTACTATCTATGAGTGCAGAAAACGTTAGGAAAGGAGTTCCTAAACAATTTAAGGACTAATATTTTCGACAAATAAAAAGAGCTATACAAATACCATTTTTACATATACTACTACAGATTCTTGTAATATACCTTTAGAGGAATATTACCGGGCCGTTGATGCCTTTTGTGAGGTTTTGAAAAATATACGCATGAATCAACTTTACGCTTAGACGCCTCCCGAATCAATCAAAGCTCTATAAAAGTTGGACTGAACCCATGATTTATTTTTAAAGTAATTTTGTTATACCATCTTTGTTTTTTAACAATAGTCATGCTATTAACCAAATTATCTAAATCTTCAGAGGTTTGTGAGGTTAAGGAGGCTCTTTGAGTTTCTATATTCTGAATTTTAAAATATAGATTTTGAGTAAAGGTCTTTAATTCTTCAATTTGTGTTTTTATTTGTTTTATTTCTAGTTGTAAATCTTGAATTGTGGCAGGGTCGTGTACTTCGAATTGTTGCATAATATCTTTAAATCTGTAAGCATTTGAAAGGCTTAAAGAGTTTTTAACTTTAATGTTTTGTTTTATTATTTTCCTTATGTATTTGGCTTTGGCTTCTTTATCTTCTATTTGGTCTATCATTTCTATTAATAATTCTTGATCAGCGGTTAACTTATAGAGTTGACATAACAATTTTCTATCGTATCTGTTGAACTTTTTTCTTTTTCTGGGATTAAGTTTTCATTTTGGGAAATATAAGAGGATGAAGAAGTGTTTTCTTTAGAATAATAATCTTTGTTAGGATTAGAAAGAACATTTATCTTTTGTCTTCTACAATTTGGAGCTATGTGTCTTATTTTCCCACATTTTAAGCATTTTATCTCTTTTTTATGTGGCTTAGTAGGATATTGAGATTTGTATTTATGAGTTTTATGTTTCCTAAAATTATTTTTTGGGTGGTCTTGTTTAGAAGGCCATGCTTGAGGAATAATTTGGGAGATTGTTTTTCTGTGAGGGAGGTATTGGCATTTAATATCATATTAGTACAAAAGGATCCTAGTCTTTTCTCTAGGCTTTTAAATCCTTTTTGATTTTATATTGAAGTTTTAGTTGTGAACACAACTTTAATCCTTCTTTTTTGACTTCACTTATGAGATCTCCATAAGTAAGCATAAAGAATTGTTTCTTGATATTTTTTTCTAAGAGTTTCTTGGACTTTTTTTGTGAGAGCTCTAGGAAGCCCATATAGGAATCTTTCTTTCCACTATGGAGCTCTTGCATCATATCTAATCATAACCTTTAATATGAACACATCATGATACCATCTGAAATCACTTAGTGTTCTACATCTTATATTTTGAAGGATTTCAGAACTTCTTTCTTGGAGAATTCTTGGATCTCCAATAAAATGTTTAGTAATTGCATATATTATTCCATGAACTGCATTTTGTTCTTTTTCATCATTTTTACTAGTTTGAAGAAATTTTCTTTCACTGTCATTTAAGCAATTATCACACCAACTTCATAATGTTCCGAAAAATCTGGAAGTTAAAAGTTGTACGGCATTATGATCATCATTATCAGTTAAATAGGCAATTGCTGCCATTGTCATTTGACACAGAACATTGATGATTTCATGTTTAGAAAGGCCATCAATATTCCATTCATAGATAAAGGTATCATTATACATGGTTCTGAGGTACTGTGACAGATCTAGAGGAGTAAGGCTAGGATAAAAATTTCTTGTTCCTTGTTGCCATGTCCTTTGATATTTGATTCTGTTTATTTTATCATCTTCTTGGTCTAAAATGTTAGTTTAGGCTTTTCTAAAAGGATTCTCGCTTTCTCGTAACCACTTAAAATATTACGTTGACGTTTTGACGTAGAGGGATCTATTGATGTGAGGTTCATTGCTTTTAGTTTTCGGGGCCAATATTTTTGCTGAGGTCGCTATTTTTGCTGCCTGAATTTTGCGCCTATTATATTTTGGGATTTGAATAAAGGCTTTTCATATTATGTTATCTATTTGATTTTAAAAATTCCTTCTGATTCTATATAGTTGAGAAGAAATTGTTCCTAAAATCTGATTTGTAAAATTATTTTGTTGTTGAATCCCTTTAATATCTATTAAATTTGAATTTCTATTTTTATCTTCTTTGGTATCTATCTTTTTAAAGGGCGGTTATTACTTCAGCCTTGAACTATTATTATTATTTCTTCCCAAATGTGTAGATACTACTTTCTTTCGCAGTAGTATTCCAATCCTTTAACATACCTACTCAGAAAGGATAATCAATATTATTTTTGTTTGATAGATATCAAATAAATAAACATTAATATTCATTTCCATTGTTTCATTGTTTTTGATACTACTGGTTTTAAATTTTTCTTTTTGTTCATTTGTTAATTTTGAGAAAAACCATTTGCTTTTCTCAGCATGGTTTGGAGATTTTGCTTCAGTTCGTAAATATTCTTTATCTATCTCAAATATAGCTGTCATCACCATTAGCTGAGCAGGCTCATCATTGGATGACATCATTTGATAGTAGGCCTGAGACCTTCTAGAGTAGTTTGTAAGTTTTGGATCCGGTCTTGGAATATTTGCATCAATGATTGTAGATGAAAAATCTACTTCCTCTAAGTTTGAATGAACATTAGATCTTTTGGAAGAAGTTTGAATTTCTAAGAAAGAATTTGAAGAGCTTGTAGAATATGATCTTTTAGGATGTTCTTTTCTAGGTTCAAAATTAATTTGTACATTACCTTTTCCATCGTCTATTACTAATGTGTTTTGATGTTCTATAGGTTTGAGCTAAGAGTTGTTTAAAATTTCATTCTTTAGGATTGCTTTAAGCATTCCTGCAAGGAATTGGTTTTGCATACTGTGAGAATTCTTTTCATTTGTTTGCCGATTAAAGTTTGATCTGGGGATGTTAAAATGTAATCGGGTCCAAAAATACCCTAGAAATTTTATAATAATTCTATTATATATTTTGGGTATAAATAGAACCAAACTTGAGGTTTTTTTTTTTTTTTTTTTTCTGGGAATTTGTTAAATTTTATATGATTGTATGACTAAATGTCAATTGCAAATGATATATGATTGAATGTGATATACTAAGTGATTAAATGTTTGAACCTAGAAATAACCCAAGTGTAAAAAGGGCAAAAATGGAAATTTACAAAATCAGGACCTAAGGGTCATTTGTGATAAAGAATAAAGATCTAAGAGTGAATATGGAGAATTTAAATGCAAATAGAGAAAAGTATGGGCTATATAGTAAATTGGGAGAACTTAAGTCCAAAAATGGATTTTTTAAGCTAAACAAAGCCTTATAAGACATGGGGATTTAAGACCACATTTTTGTCTTTGAAAGACAAAACTCTCATTTAGGCATTTTGTTTGGGAGAGCTAGGGCATCATCCTATGAGTGTCGAGGGAGAAAATTGTGATTTCTCCATGAACAAGAGATTTGATAATCAAGAACAAGAAATAAACCTATAGTCAGAAGAAACCAAAGATTCAAATATCCATAAACCTAAACCTTTATTTGTGTTTGAGTTGTAAAACTCTAAACGTGAAGGTTTTAAAAGAGTTTTGTTTTCAAGGTAAAATGAGTTTTAAGGTCATTGGGTTGAGTTTTGAAGAGATTGTCAGTCGGATTGGTTTTGTAATGTTTGTAAAAGTGGAAATGTTGTTTCTGAAGAAATGTTTATCAAAATTTTGTCAAACCCTCGTTTCATATTATAAATTAAGTTATAATCATCTAAATGAAGTGATTCAAATTGGTAAAGAACTATAAGAAATAGGGTTATAAATGTATAGAAGCACTAGGAGCAAATTGTAGCTCTAAGGTTCCAGAATATGAGCTTAAAGGTGAGTCTAGTAGCCTACTTAGTATGCTCGCTTGGGTGTCATATGGGTGTTTTCGTCATAAGCCAAGCTCAATCATCCAAATCAGCGACGAAAAATCGGAAGAAAATGTACCATAGAACAATTTACTAAGGAAGTGTACAAATTATGTGACGCCCCAAAACCCGGGGGTCCGTTGACTACTCGTCAACCTACGGAAAATCTATACGTCTCGTATCATGACGACATGAGTAAAGAAGCATCAGTCTCTTAGATCAACACTCATTAAATATACCCAACTATATTCCAATAGTTCAACTCACAAAATCTATATCCCAACCAAATATATTACATGATTAAAGAGTTATAACATTTCTCTTAATACAAATATTGTAAGACCCGAGAAATTCCAATTTCTGGAAAAAGGGCAAAATCGTAAATTAGATTACAAAATTGTACTCGTTAAAAATCCAGACTTATTCTCTAGATTCGATGACAAAACTGGACAGTAATTCATGGAACTGCTCGCGAAATCTAGCTACACGTAAAATTTCATCGCCAATTCAGACAATGAGTTGACACACGCTTTTCGAGGCATCGTCGTCGTGCCGTGAAAACGACTCGCTTGCCACGAAGTCACATATAACACGACTCATGTGCCATAAGTGGTGCGGAAGAGAGAACGACGAATCGACGGGCCGAGATATAGCCGAACATCAAATTTGGGAAACGAAGGGACACAATGGTTATTTAGAATCATTTAAGTCACTAAAAGACAAACATAGTGACTTGTCTTCTAAATACAAAAGAAGCAAAACGCAGAATAAAGTTGAGATGCAAAGAAGTTCTAGTTTGAGAGAAATTTAGAGAGAGAGAACTCTCTCTAAAATACGGCGATCCGATACGAATTCGCCTTCTGTGACAAGAGGGAGAACCGCTTCACGCGGAGAGCCTGCAGGCTCTGACGAGGGAGCTTCAAACCTCGAGTAGGGTTTCTCCCATTTGATTTTATTCTCTTACACTCGTGAATGTTGAGTTGAACGAGGTCGCGAGGCCATGCCGATCGTTCCAAACTGGAACCGAAGAAGGATTTGAGATCTGCGTGGACAACTGCACCCGCCCACCTACCGATTTCAAAGCGGCTTATCGCGAGATAATGCGCAATGATGCCTGAATTGAAAAAGGCCTGAATGACCGTGAAACCCGTTCACTAAGTGAACCGATGAATGGACGTGTGTTTGAACCCGAAAACCTGAAAGGCTTTACCGTTCTCAGAATGTGCATACGAAAAATATATTTTTGTGTATGTTCCTACGAAAGGATTCAGCTGAATTGCTCGCGGTATGATCATTAGCCCAAGTGGTCTAATTTCTGATGTATTGAATTGATTATTATACGACATGATTATAGAATTCCGATATTATGCGGATATGTGCATAAGTTTTACATATTCGCATGTGATTAGACTCAGATCGAATTGGGATTACATGCATTCTATAGGCGCACCGGGACATCCTAGACCATAGAGCAAGGCAATGACGAAATCTGTGAGAAAATTATTCGGGCGTAGTTTAAAATATTAATTATCTGAGGGTAGTCCAAATGAAAATATAAATCAATGAAATGCACTAACTGGGATATCCATCTGATAAGAAGCACAAACAAATAATATATCAATCG
Source organism: Tetrastigma voinierianum (assembly GCA_016808115.1). Taxonomy (NCBI): domain Eukaryota; kingdom Viridiplantae; phylum Streptophyta; class Magnoliopsida; order Vitales; family Vitaceae; genus Tetrastigma; species Tetrastigma voinierianum. Next base: position 7,638 of record JAEQBH010006320.1, on the reverse strand, counting down.
TCTGAGCGTCCAATTGATATACATACACACCTGAGTAGCTTCTGTCCACTAATAAAATAATAATTTCATACAAGGCTTCAAAGTGAAAGCAGAATGTACGCACTCCTGGATCCGAGTTGGTCATGCATATCTGCAAGAGGATCACATTATTGAATGCTGGCTTAAATTAACATTGCACAACACTTGGGGTGGTGAGAGCTCCACTAGCATGATTCTCCCATCAGCATTAAACAACTCGCCGCGACCCCTTTTACAGTACAGGAGTGGCATGAGGAGACGACTGGGTCCTAGATCGAAGCCAAGAAAAGCCTGATTGCCATGATTCAATGTATTAATCTTCACATTTTAATATATGTTGTATAAGAGTAAAACATTCAACTCTGTAACCATTGGATATAATGGTATGTTTTTTATGGATATTGTAGTATGGGCCCAAGAGGTCATTTATCCATACTTGTATCATTGTGGATGAGTATTGCTTTGACCGTTGGGACAGTTTCATGGTGTGTTTTATTTTAGAGCTCCCGTATAAAGGAGACTCGCCCGATTTTCTCGGCAATACGGTAACCCGACATCTACTGTATATGTTACCAGATAAATAACTTAATTTCGTTTGGGGCGCCACGCCTGGTATTTGAGCCATAAGGTAAACGACAATTTGGGACCCTGGGTGTAGTTATAAAGTTTAGTCCCCGACACCACCACAAACAGACGAGCCCAGTATACTAATACCTGTGGAGCTCTGCCAGTATCCATCACCACTAGCTTGGTTCGATTGCAGAGATGTATATAAAACCCCATAGATCATGATTCGTGGCTTGCACAGAATAGATAGTTAACATCACCACTGTGCACATTTCACGCAGCTTGGTGTGACGTTGGGTTACCTAGGAAAATCACGTGACAAAATCCAGTGACACTACATGCATGTGTTGGATGTGTTTTGTGTGATTTGATAATTGATGTGTGAATACGTGAATGTTGGATGAACGCGTGTATACCATGTCAGAGTGTGTTGTGAAATGCTCATAGCGCTTTTGGCCACAGACATAGTGCAATGGGATTTTGTCAGAGTTTTACAAAGGTAAACCGGAAAACGAATTAAATAAAATAAATTTAACTAAATTTATTTAATACGGATAGTGAGAAGAAAATTTATTTAAGAATGGTTAAAACTATGAAGAAAATAGGGAAAAAAATAAATTTTTGGTGAATTTATTTGATGTACCGATGGAAATGAAAGGTGTATATATATGTATATAAGGTGGAGAAATTTTTTTCAAAGAAAACTGAAAGAAATAAATTTTACAATTTGATTTGGCTATATGAAATGAGAAAACAATTTTCTGCCTTATATGGTAAAACTAAGAAAAGTGAAGAAAATAAATTTTTAGAAATCACAGTATTCTGGAAAAATAAAAATGAAGAAAATAAATTTTTAGAAATTTATTTGAGATGAGGAAAATAATTTAGCTGGATTTTTCCAACTCCGCCAAATAAATGAAAAAAAAATAATTATAATGAAAAACCTAAAAAACAAAAAATTTAGCAGAAATTGAATTGCCACGCTCGCATTATATCAGGAGAAGTGAAAATTGTATTAAGCAATACAAGTATCAGACAGATCAATGCAAGGCTAGAGGGGTCGTTTGTATTGCAATACAATATTTCAGACAGACCGAGGTCATAGGCCGTGAGGGAGTTTCAGATAAAAATACAAATTGTATCAGGAGGTGCGGGCAGAGACAGGCGCTCGTGTCGCAAGACAGTACCTGTTCGCGACATGGCGCTGGCGCACAGGCGCCACTGGGCGCCGTGCGCACTGGATCGGGTTTTATCAAAAGGGCAGCAGTACAAAGCAAGACTAGCGTGGGCGCCGGGCGGCGCTGGCTCACGGTGGCGTGGCGGCAGTAAAGCGCAAGAAACAGCATTTCCGGGGCGCGGCGGCGGCGGTGCCCGCGAGCGCGCCGACGAGTAGGCCGCGCGCAGCCGGTAATCGGGCAAGCGGCAGCGGTGGGCGCAGCTGGGAGGCGGCCGGGCGCGCTTGCACGCCCGCGCTGCTCAGCCGCTTTAGCCAAAGAAGCTCGCGCACTCGCTTGGTTTTCAACCCGTTTTTCGACCCAGATTTTCCCGAGTCACTAAATGAACATCAACATTGTAAATACTTTAAAAATAATATTATGTTTATTAAAATAAAATAAAATAAAATCAGTCAAAATTAGCCAAAATTTCGAAAAATTTTCAAAATTAGCACCAAAATAAAATTTTGTTGAAGATAATACTTGCGCAAATTGACATTGTTCAGATTACTTATAAATGCAAGGGCACGCATATTACACCGGGATGAGGGAAGAAGAGTATCTCATGCATGATGCTTGTAGATACCGGGACCGAATCGAACGCTACGCATGTTGACACAGGGATGGTTAAGTGAGGACTAGGACGTAGAGGGCGTCCACAGGGCACTGGTCAGGCACCACCGACAATTGACCAAATCGCCTAGCTTGATCAAGTGGGCCTCAGAGAGGCTCTGGCATTACAGTCGCTATCGCACAAAGCAAGATAAATATGTGAATGTGAGATCCCCAAGAACCCTGCAGTTTATGACGCATCACCTCCGACATTCACATGGGGAAGAGATCCGATGGTAGACCATTGTCTGGCAGACGAGAAGTGTTAAAGAGGCTACGAGATTATCGACGCGACCGGACAGAATTAAATACGCCTCTAGCCAGAGAATACCTAAATATGGTGGAAATGGGCATGACTCCTCTGTGAGATGAGGAGCCCACACTGAGTTCCTCCTCAGTGGATTAGGGGCTTGAATAAGGATGATAGGTCATAGTTGCAAGTTAGAGATCCTGTGACTTACCCACAAAAGAGACCGATGATCAGCATACGCCGAGCTCAACGTCATCCCGATGGACTACCGACACCATGGTGGTCGCTATCGATTGTGAGCAGGAGGGCCACCGCCATACGTAGGATCTGGGCACTGCGGTGGTAGTTCAAAGACAAGCATGACATTTGTCCCAGATAAAGATACAAGTCCAAGTGTTAAGGATACACGGCCATTTAGAGCCCATCTCTAGATAATTATGAGAGACCGTAGACTTAGATCTACTCCTGAGAACAGGCGCGAAGATGCGACAGTTTTCCTGCATGAGCCACCGACTACCTCCACATGCGACGTAGACTTCCTGGTGATCGAGTTACACCCTAGTATTTCACCCATCTCATGACTTCGCACAGATGGCACCGCTGAGTCAGCAGAACCTGCAGTCCAAAGGTGGAGCTATCGGGATTACAGTTCATTGGGGGAACAGCACTTCACCACGGCCTTATTCTATTTCCAAAAAGGAAGGACAAGACCCTTCACCATTGACTATAGTTAGCTGAACAGGTTACGATCAAGAATCTAAGACTCCACACCGAGATTAACGACTGTTTGATCAGCCAGAGAAATGCGAATGACTTCAAGATGCACTCCTTCGCACCGTAAATAAGCCGTAATTATCACCAGGGTCGGGATATCGATATCCCTAAGGCAACATAGACGCTGCGCATGGGTACCCTTGAGTTGACTATGATAACGATTGATTGACGAATGCGCTAAAGAGATCTATGGATCTCATGCATAGGTGTCTCCAACCCTATTTAGATCAGCTTGGTCGTAGTCTCTGGATGACATTTTGATCTACTCCCACGAGCGGGAGCATGAGTATCACTGAGGATCAGGTTACGCTACTGATATTCACTCACCGTGACGCCAAGATCAATAAGTAGCCTTAAATTACCGAGGGGGAGATTTTTGGGGACATGTAAGCCGCACCTGTGGAGGCCGCGACCTAGAGAAGGTCGATAAGAAGGATGAGCGAAGAGACCGAATGTCAATATTTGAGATACGTAGTTTCTTGGGATTACCGGGTATCACAGGAGATTCGAGAATGGGCCGGTTGTCTATCTCTAAAGGTGATTTGCAGGATTTCGCCTACTGATATGGACCTATGGTGTTGGGACGCACTCACTATAGAGAGAGTAAATCGAGGATACATGGAACACCTGGATACTGTGTTGGTAAAGAAGAGGGAGCACGCCTTCTCCCAGTTCCCGGGAAGAGCAGAAGACTTCCTCGCTTCACACTCAGTTTCGTGCAATAGTGGCTGTGGATCGAGCATGAGTGACTGGGATTGCCCCAGACAGATCCTGCAAGACTCGGGACAATGCATCCCTGGGCCACTGTAGGACAAGAGTATATAAGTCATTCCTCCACAACCTATTACGAATGAGGAACCAGCTTTGCCGGTGCTATACAAGCACCTTAAGAAGACAGATAAATAGGGGCCGAGTTGCGGGCCAAGTCGGGATTAAACGAGTTACGCACAGGCGAGTAGACCTAGGTGTAGACATATTGGCTGGGCCGAAGGTCGCCCGATACGGATAAGCTGGATAAACTACTCCAAGCTGTCAGCACTGAGACCCAGGCCTGCCGTCAGCACCCGACACGGTACATCGTGGGATCTGGGCTTAGAGGTTAAGGCCTTTAGAGCTGTATAGATGTTCTTCCCTAGGATGGGGCGCAGAGTCGAATCTATGCGCCGGATTACGAATGAGGATCTCTCGATTCCGCTCACATGACTTCAACGGATTATGAGGACTACTGCAGATATCATTCACCACTCATGGTGAGTGTGGGTTGAGTTTGTCTTTGTAATTACGGGCCCAACGGCACTATACTGATTCGAAATAACGAAGAGTAATTAAAGTGCGTCGCGAAAGAAAGAGGCCGTTAATCCCCGCGAGACCTGAGTTAGGTGTAAGAGACCGAGATATCCGAAATTTCAGCGATCAAGAGGCCCAAGTGCAAGGTTTAAAAGCTATGTCGACGCGAAGAAAACACACCATCGGCATCTATAGACTTAGTTGAATGGATAAGTGAGCCTGAGGACTCCGAGAGCAGGTTTGGGATACCCTGGAAATCATCAAGTGTTGTTGAAATGTGGGCTCAGAACTAATGCCATTCACGACATGGACTGGGGACACGGTCCAAAGGGACACAAATGATTGTGACCTTGAGAGGTTAGTGTCACGTAGGGTTACGTGTTGTATGGATTACATACGGTGTTAGAGCGACACAGCCATGAAAGACGCTACTCTGATCATAAAGGCAGAGGATAAAATTGTCCTTAGTGAATTACCACAACAATAGTTATCGCAGCATACGAATGGTACCATGAGGCATCAGATGCAGAGGCCACGCTAGTGATCACCGCATACGAATCGGCGCGGAGAGCTCCACCACGTCCCGATCCGACCGAGATAACCTCTCGAAGGCAGCTGATATCATAACGCCTTCCTTCACTACCGTGTTCTGGGGCAGTTGGCACGTGACGCCAACCCTTAGAGTTCGAGGTCAGATCACGCCTCAAGGCATTTCAAGAGGGGAGGGTCGCCCTGCCGCGGGGAAGCCATCGCCGAGTTCATCGACCCTTCGAGATACCGAGAGAGGCACGCTGCGCATCTATATTGACGCACTTCGCCCGAAGATATCGAGTGTCCGCTAAGTATTTAACATTCCATGTTCTAAGTATACTCCGCATCCAAATTTCATGTAGTGGATCGGGGGACAGATGTAGATTGACACCGATGTGACCTTTGAGAAGTGACCAAGATATATTGGGATAGCCGCGATCGTGCCATGACGCAAGACCATGCGATGCTAGTGAGAGTGCTATGGTGGCACTAAGGAGTGGAGGAGTCCATGGGAGCGCAGCGACACCATGCGCCCACCTATCCCTTCATAGCAGATGGCGTGCATGTGGTTTAATGCTAAGATTTAATGGCGAAGTTACATGTATGATAGAGGCGTTGTATATGCATGGAGTGATTGATTATTCCGAATTTCTGACGAAATTTTAAGGAGGCAGAATAAGACCCGAGAAATTCCAATTTCTCGGAAAAAGGGCAAAATCAGAAATTAGATTACAAAATCAGAATTTCTGCTAAAAATCCGTAATTTATTCTCTGTATCCTGGATGACAAAAAGGATCGTGACCGTTGAATCGGCCCTCAAATCTAGCTAAAGACGAAAAATTTCATCGACCAGATACCGAAATGACATCGCCGATAAGATCGTCAAAGGTCAGAACGATTAAGCAGTATTTAAAGTCACATATAACATGATTCACGCCAGGCGGCGAGCAGAGAACGATGAAAATGGACGGCCGGTATAATGAATATCAACGGAAACGTAAGGGACATAATGGTCATTTAGGGGAACTGCTTTTAAGTCACTAAAAGACAAAACACGATAAATGACTGCCTTCTCAAATACAAAAGAAGCCAAAATGAGAAACAAAAAAAGGAGATGCAGTAAGTTCCAAACTTGAGAAATTTAGAGAGAGAGAGAACTTCTTAAAATACGCGATCCGACCGTCGACTCCGCCTTCTATGACAAGAGGGAGAACCCCACGCGGAGAGGGCTCGCTGGTACATTTAGGGAGTTTCTTCAACCCCGAGGTGGGTCCCTTACTGGCTTTATCTCCCTCTTGGCAAGACTTTGTGAATGTTTGAGTTAAATGAGGTCGTGAGGGGTCGCTTTGATCTGCCCAAATCTTGGAACCGAGTCAAGTTAGATTTTCGAGACCCATGTGGACAAATCCGTGACCGTCCACAAGGATTTGGGTGGTTTATCGTGAGATAATGTTATGTATGCCCTTGAATCTGAAAGGCCGGAATGGCCAGAAACCTGTCTACTTAAGTGAATCGATGACTGAACGTGTTTGAAAACCAGAAACCTAGGTTTTTACTGTCTAGGAATAGTGACACGAAAATATATTTTCGCGCGTGATATTGCCTCGATCGAAACATTCAATGAATCGCTTCAGATACGATCATTAGCCCAAGTGGAGATAATTTTATTATTAATTGATTATTATATTTATTACGACAAGTAGAATTGGATATTATGTGGATATGTGCATGTTTACATATTTGTACGCTGATTGGGATCAGATTGAATTGGCATACATGCATTCCATATGCACTTTATTAATCCTGTGACTATGAGTTAATTATGCACTTGCATTTGTGCTTAAAATGGTCATGAGCCTAAAAATATTAATTATCTGGAGCAGAGTCCAATGAAAATATCAATCAGCTCTGAGCGCCCACCGATATTCACATGCATTCATTGGGGTAACAAATAATATATCAACTGGCCTGAAATGGCCCAACTGATATATATACACGGAGGTTGTCAACTAATAAAATAATAATTTCATACAAGGCTTAGGCGAGCAGAATCGGCGACCGATCCGAAAGCAATGCAGATATCTGGCAGATCACGACGGCTTTTGAATGTTTAACCAACATCGCACGCTGACTTAGGCGCATGGCGAAATTTCCACTTGCACATTCCCATCGGAAGATTACCACCCCTGTCGCACCCCCTTTACTGTGCACAGGAGCGTAAGTAGAGACGACTGGCCCTAGAGCTGAGTTAAAGAAAAGTTTTATTGTGACTTTTGATTTGTGGTGTTTACATGTATTAGAATTCAAAGATTTTAATATACGCTGTGACAAGAAAGAAACATTCGAATCCTGTAACTGAGCTAGTTGGTGGTATGTTTTTATGGA
>JAEQBH010006319.1:0-203363 GCA_016808115.1 Tetrastigma voinierianum | reverse complement strand
ATAATATTAATACCTATAATGAATTGATATTATATATTATATGATTACAAATAACTGACTATACCCCTTTAAAATAAGTGTGGGTGTCCTGTGTCTCACATCGATGATCTCTCTCAATAATCACGGTTAGAATTCTGGGATCATGGTGAGTATATCACTGTTTTAGAGGAGCTCAAATAGGGTTAATCAATTATGTCCCATTTGAAAGACTCACCCTCCTAATTAAACCATATAATTAATCTAAGGAATGCAATGCATGAGTTTTAAGGGAAAGAAGCTATGTTTTCAAAATCACTTCCAATTATCAACAATTTATTAAATTTCACTTTCATTTGGATTTCAAACTCAGATGTCCTCTCCTATGGAAAGTGGAAACCCTAGTTTGTTTGTTTTTTTAGTTTCATCCTGATGTAAATATGGATGGTTTTGAATAAACACCTTCCATCGCTGTCCACTTAAATATGTGCTTTTTCTTTACAAAGCTGCTTTCTTTCTATTCGATTTGCTTCTTTTCTACCCGATTTTCTTGCAAGCTATCAACTTGTTACTTACACAGAATTATATCACAGACAACTTATTGTTTTATTTCTTCGATTGGGATAAAGAATTGGGATAATGAAGAATAATTTCTCGATCAAACAGTTGCTCATATCAAATTTGCTATCCTCAAGATGCCAATGTGAGTTAAAATCTGTGATTTTGGTGATCTTGTGATTACTAATTGGCGTAAGCTGGGCTGAGCTTTTACTCTGGGCCTATTAACTCAACATCGTATCATTCTCTAACGCTTTATACACTTTAAGCTTTTATGCCTTACTTGCTCTAAACTGATTTAATTTTCTCTTTTCAAAAAAAGAAAAAAAAATTCACTTTCCTTTTCTTATAACAAATAATTCAAGTAGGATACCACTAAAGCAAAATTAAAATAAACTTTTAAAAAACCACAAAGATTAACTTATATATCCACTGAAGAAGGAGGAGGGGTTCCTAGAATTTGAGTTTGAAAAGGAGGGAGGAACTAGGAAGGACTAGAAGTTGAGAAAGGAGGAGGAGAGGACTTAGACTTCCCGCCCGGTCGTTACTTGCATTGACACTACTGACCCACTATCGCTGCATTGACTACCTCAAGAAGCACCCCTCCCACATTGTGGTTATCCACCCAACCATCACCAGGTTTTGTGGGTCATCCATCTCCTCACTTACACACTATAAAGAAATTCCATGGAAAATGGGTTTTCAAATATCCATCTCTACTATTTACTATTCACATACATGATACAAATACAATTAAATGAGACCCAATTGAATCCTTTTTGTTATATGATTATTTTTGTCGACTCCAGATAAGCAAGCAACTATATATTGGCATGCTTATCCAATGATTTATGCCCACCGTTTAAATCATATAAAGTGTGTGTGAAAATGCCTCTTTACAATGGGCTAATAATAATTCATTTAGGCCGCCCAAAGTAGATCTTTTTTTTTTTTGTCTTTTTGGACGGTTGAACGAGAGTTTTGATTCATTTAGGAGATCGGTCACCTATGTTTTTTCAGCTTGTACGCAACATGGCGCCTCTTTTGCTAAAGCATGTTCTTCAATTTGAATATATAAAAAACAAAAGCAAGAAAAACAAGTTAGAAGTAGACATGATAAGAATTGGGTTATTATTTGTGGCCACGAGTTCATCAATGATCAAATAATAGGAATATTTATAATTCGGTATATTTGATCAATAATCACATCTACCATATCGTTTATCATATAACTTTAATACAACATATTTAAACTTATCAATTTAATATAATATATTAAAGTTGGCTAGAGTATCATCAAACATGCAGATAAGATAATTATATTTTTTTTCCTAACTTAATTAATGATGTCGAATGAAATTGTGTTTTATAAGAAACTTTATCACCCTCCCTTATGGTTTCTCCTGACTGGAACGATGGTGATTCAGCTCAAGACAAAAAGAAAAAGCATTAGTAGAGTCAGATGTTGCTCTTATGGTACCTTCACAATATTCAACTTGATGGATGGATGGATGGTATGGTTATGAGGATAATGTAAAATTTCCACTTTTATAAAGTATACTTTGCTTAAAAAGTATACGACCTATTTTAAAGTAATATACAGATTCTGAATGTGAAACAAAGATCACCATTACATCATAAAGAAGAAAAAAAATGGATCACCATTACACTAAAGTCAAAGGAAGGGTAAGAAAGCGGAGGAAGAGAATGTACAGTAATGAATGAATGGAGAGAGAAGTGATGGGTTAAATTGAGGAGTAGTTGCGTGAATGAAAATGGCGTTGGGGGGGTTGCGTCTTCTAAGAATCTAAGGCCATGGGAGAGGTCAAAGAGGGGGACAGGTTTGCAGGTTACCTCAATCCAGTAATCCATGGCAATGTAGAATTTAGGGTTTCTTAATTAGACCCATTTATCATCGTCATTCTTGCCTCAATGTTTGAACGATCTTTCGTTTAAATGCCTTTGAATTTTCCTTTCCCCCAAACAAGCCCACCCAAGGAACGAGTCCAACTTGTTCTTCTCCTTTGTATTTAAAAGCTTCTCTCCTTCTTAATCTTATCCCCTCAATCTACTTCCACATTCTACATCAGTGCTTCCTTTCATTGACTGGTTGAAACATGGGGACCTTTCGGATTACGTCCTCCTTGACACGACTCCGCTGCCGTGCAACTTAGCTAGGCAAGATTATGGTGGTAGCCATCATCGTTCTTCTTCGTCATCGTCTTTGTTATCTTTCTTCATCTCATTAAATGGTTCTGTGGAGAACCGGCCGACAGAGGCGGCCTTTGTCGGCGTTGCCGCCGCCGCCGCCGGCCCCCTTCTGTCTTCGCCCTGGCCAAGACCCGGCTCTGCCCGCCTATCGCAGAGGCCTCGATCCCTCCATTCTTGGCTCCATACCCGTACTGGTTTTCCGCCCGGAAGAGTTCAAGGACGGTCTGGAATGTGCTGTCTGCTTGTCGGAGCTTGTCACCGGCGAGAAAGCTCGGTTGCTCCCGAAATGCAACCATGGCTTCCATGTTGAATGCATCGACATGTGGTTTCAATCTCATTCTACTTGCCCTCTTTGTAGAAACCCGGTTGCTACCGTACTTTCAGACCCCTCATCTCCGGAGTCGCCGGAAAGTATCTCAATCTATCGGACGAGAGTTCAGCTGCTAGTGATTTCTCTGTGGAATCTCCAAATTACCCCACAAACATCTTGTTTTGGGGGAACCAGAATCGGGTAACCTCTGCTGGGCTGAATTTGGAAGAAGGCACTGCTTCTTCTCAACTCCCTTGTGCCTCCCCTCGTGATGGGCCAGATAGGATGTTGGTGATTGACATACCCAGGCAGCCGGCTGAGAATTTTTCATCCTCGTCGCCTTCGACAGCGGGAACTTCCGAGGAAGAACTCAAATCGCCAATGACGACCAGACTGAGGTCATTGAAGAGGCTTTTGAGCAGGGAGAAAAGGGTCGTTCCTCGCAGTCCCGGCTCCATTGATGTTGAACAAGTAGGGAGAGGACAGAGTTCAAAATCAACTATAGATGTCTGAAGATTTCGCTCCCCATTTCCGAGCATTGCCCTGTGATATGACAATCCAGCCGAGTTCTTGAGATTGTTAAACAATCAAATCTCACTAATGAGCATTTGTTATTTTTTGGTGGTTCTTTCTTCTGAAATGAATGGTGAAGCAGGAGCACCTGAAATCTCTGCGACCTGTTGTAGGATTTCTTTCATTTGATGAGAGGATGACAAACACATCATCATCAGTTGTAAAGCTAAGCTTATTAATCCAACTGGTTCAAGAATCCAAAACTTATTCTCTATATTCATTTTCACATTTGCTGCCGTCGAATTGATTTCTACTATGGGCTTGATTTTTCTGTTTTTTCATATATGACTCGAAATTCTATTAAATCCGAAATCGGATGTGTACCAAAACAACACTGCAAATTTGATTACCAAATCGTCAGAAGGAAATGGTTGTCCATGTTGAGTATGATAATCAGTTAGTCATTAGGAGATGCAGGCATCAAGAACTTGTTAGACTACAACCTTGTTGTTCTGTTGAATGAATAAATGCATTAAACTTCTGTTTTTAACAGATCAGAATCTGCAGATCAAGAACTTGATAAGTATTGCTATGTCGATCGGTGGTCATGGAAGGGCTGGGTAGCGGCGGGCTGTAGCTTTTCTTGTTTTGCTCTGTTTTGTTTTCTTTCTGCTCATTGTTTTGGGAATGGTTACTAACTTGTGATTGCTTCTGGATTAACTTCGAAAGTGTTTGTGTCCAAATTGTTCTGGAACAATCTAATGTTTTCTTTCATAAAAAATATTTTGAATTTTGAAATTCGACTGAAAGAAGGAAGAATATTTGAAATAACTTCTTTATTATAGGGATGTTATCCATCTTCATAAGTAAATTGAGAAAGCTACTGCTTTCCTTATTTGAGTCAAATGGCACTCTTCTTAAAAACTGTTTTCAAAATCCACATTGGAAAGTCATTTACTTTTTCAAAACATAACGACTCGGTTTATTTATTTGGTCAATCATAATTTTTAGCACTGAAAATTATGAATGGAATGTAAAAAAGAACAAGACATTGATACTTGTTATGCGGGGAAATGAAGTTATTGATCAAATGAGGAAGACGATCAATGCATGTTCAGTTCAGGGGCAGAATCCAAGAACTACAGTTGCTGTCGGCAGCAAATACTCTGCCTCTTGCATTCTTCTTCTCCACTCAGTCCACTCCGAATCAACAACATGAAGAAGGGGAAGAAAGCATAATCAACAGGGTTTTCTGGACCAGAAAGATTCATACCCTCTGCATCCGCGACCGCAACGTGGACGAAGCTCTCCGCCTTCTGGACAAGATTCGTCTCCGAGGCCAGCAGCCCCGACTCCTCAATCTTAGCAGCATAATTCACGCTCTCTGTGATGCCAACCGCTTCTCTGAAGCTCACCATCGCTTTCTTCTCTCCATCGATTTCAGTGTCCCGACCAGCGCACCTGCAACGTCCTCATTGCTCGATTACTTGACTCGTACCCCACATGCCACGCTGGCATGTTATCTGCAGTCTGATCACAAGGCCCGAATTTTTGTGCCTTCTTTGATCAACTACAACCGTTTGATGCATCATCTTTGCTTGTTTTCACAACCCACTGAGGGCCATGGATTGTTTTTCGATATGAGGAGAAGGGGCCATTGCCCGAATGCGGTTTCTTACACTACTCTTATGGATGGTTATTGTAAAATTGGTGAAGAGGCCAGTGCGTGGAAGCTGTTTGATGAAATGCTTGAGAGTGGGTTAGTGCCCAATTCACTTACCTATAGCGTATTGCTTAAAGGTTCTGCGATGTTGAACGGAAGGGAAATCCGATGCGCCAGCTTTGGCAGAAAAATGATGGGATGAGAATGACCCATCTGTGAACAATGCAGCCTTCAAGCACCCTGCTGATTCTTTATAAAGAAGGGTTCTTTCAGGAAGTGTTCAGGATTGCAAAGATATGCCTTGCAAGAGGTGAGGGAGGGAATTTGCTCCATGGCAAAATTTGATAGACTCTTCTTTTGGTGAGTGGAAGAAACCATGGCGCTTCCAGGATTGTTTACGTAATGAGGAAACGAGGTTTTGTCCCGAGCTTAGTATCGTATAATAATATCATTCATGGGCTAAGCAAGGAGGGTGGTTGTATGAGAGCTTATCAATTGTTAAAGGAAGGAGTTAAATTTGGTTTCATAATGTCAGAGCATACATATAAGGTTCTGTTAGAAAGCTTCTTTGTCGTGACACTGACATTCAAAGTGGTATGGAAGTATGCAGTTAATGCTGAACAGGAGGAGTTGCTGATAGAACTAGGATCTATAATATCTATTAAGAGCTTGTTTGTCTTGTGAATAACCCAACTGAGCCTCTGAATGCTTAGCCATGCTTCAGACCCGGACGTTGCCTGATGTGATTACCCTGAACACGGTTATCAACGGATTCTGCAAGATGGGAGAGTTGAAGCTTTGAAAGTGCTAGATGATATGGTAATGGGAAAATTTTGTGCTCCTGATTCTGTGACCTATACCACTGTTATCTGTGGTTTACTGAATCTTGGAAGAACTGAAGAAGCGCTTGATGTATTGCAACAAGTAATGCCCAAAAAAGGTTTCAAGCCTGGTGTTGTGACATATAATGCAGTCCTTCGTGGTTTGTTTAAGCTGCAGCAAGCAAATGTGGCAATGGAGGTTTTTAACAGAATGGTGGGTGATGGGATAGCTGCTGACAGTGTAACTTACTCTATAATAATTGATGGATTGTTTAAGTCTGACCAAATAGATGAGGCTAAAAGGTTCTGGATGATGTTATTTGGCCATCAAGGGTTCATGATAATTTTGTTTATGCAGCAATTCTTAAAGGGCTTTGCTTGTCAGGCAAACTAAACGAGGCTTGTGATTTCTTATATGAATTAGTGGATTGTGGGGTTTCTCCAAATGTTGTGAGCTATAACATTTTGATTGACCATGCTTGCAAATTAGGTTTGAAGAAAGGAGCTTATACAATCCTTCGAGAAATGAGAAAGAATGGATTGACCCCAGAGGCTGTGGACATGGAGTGATTCTTCACAAATTACATGGGAATGGGGGAAGCGATTCTTGCTCTTAGATTTTACAAATTCAAATCACCCGAAAGGGAGTTTGCATGGAGTCAAACAAATCAACTTGATGCAAAATCAATGGTAAAAAACAGAAAGGGATTCAGACACTGCACATACAACAAAGTGAACCTCATGTAATGATTCTTGCATGGGTCAGGCAAAGGAGGTTGGTTATGTCTATTGCTGGGAGATATCATCCATCGGAAGGATGGTGCTGGAATTCATGATGCAAAAGCATTGAACTTATTATGTAAAGAAATGTTACGTATGGTGCCTCAGGAATATAGTGCTGGTCTACCTAGTCTTATAAACTTGATTTCTGTGGCGTAAAAGAATATGTTGTTAAGCCAGAGTATGTGTAATTTATTTATTTTCTTTCTTGAAGTCTAAGGTTCCGGGTTTTTCGTCTTTATTTTTGGATTCTCTAGAATAGAAGATGAGCCAGTGGTGTGTATTGTTGGGAAAGATGTCAATTTCTCTTTTTCAGTGGGACCAGTATCCTACCGGTAGGATTAGTCATCTTTGTGCAACTCACTTCAGTTTGCTAAGACTAAATTTGTTCCTGCTTATCTTAGTTTATGCTCCCTAACCCTTCGTGAATATGCCCTTATCTTATTGAGAGATTTATACAGCCTTTCTGATGGTCTGAGCCCTAGGTTTAAAGGATTTGGGACCTAAATAGAATTAATGGGAATTTTATTGACAATGTTTTTCAGCAGAGACGATTTATTGTATGCCTTGCTTCTGCTTTCCGTTTCACAACTTCTTCATCCTTCTCATCTCATGTCATTTGTCTTGGCCTAATTTTACTTTGGCTCCTAACTTCCTCATCCTTTTTTATTAAGGCAATAGGGAAAACGACAAACAAATATGTTTTCTTGCCATCTTTATCACCCAAGAGCATGTCTAGATCAAGTGGTATTTAAATAGGCCAAGGCATAGGAGGAGAGTCCTGGTTTGAGTCCTGAAATGAAATGAAGACCATGAATGTAAATTAAAAGCTGCTTTAGCTGTAAAGAAAACACTATTAAGTGTGATTTTAGGCTTCGATCTTAGAATCCAAACTGACTGATGATTTCCTCAAAATCATAGTCATTTTCAGTATCTAGTTCCTGAGAAATCTAAAACGTACAAACAGAGCACACTTATCCCAGAAACTAGAGAAGAAAGATCCCATGGAACGTTTGAGCAATGCACTAACGAAACAAAGGAAGCAATGAAAATGGAAGCTCAAGAGAGAATCTCTCTGCAACTTAAGAGAACTAAACCAACGAAACCCAGATGCGGTTCTTTTCCTTAAACTCTGTATTCTGTCAATTGCATAAGCATTACAGCAGGCACTCAGATTCTACAGCCATGGAAATGATCTTATTACACTTCCTTCACTTTTCTTTCCCTACAACAAAAAATTTTAAGTTACCAAGTAAACAGGTCCATAGGCCTGAGCACCATGAGAAATGTTGAGCTGTTTAAGAGACGCAATAGGAATATCAGCTTGCCTTCTTGTGGGATTAAAAGATTGGTGAGGAGGGGGCCAGGATGTGGCGGCGCTGCCTCCTGCTATCTGTTCTTGCTGCTGCTGCTCCTGCTAAATTGACCAGAAACATGTCCACGTCTTGATCAGAAATTCGAGAACACGTCAGGCCTGTTCTACACTAGGCTTGCTCTTTATCAGTCACCATGAAAACAGAGCATTCTTCCATGATTTCTTGCTCCTTTTCTCTTCATTCGATCTTCCCTTTCCAGCTTCATCTCCATATGGTGATGGGCCCTGCGGATTCCTTTGTCTTGCATGCCTTCTTGCTTCCTCCAAGAACTGATCATAATTGAAGAAGAAATGAAAGAAGAGACTTCAACATAGAACTCACTCCGGGTCAGAGGTGCGGAGTTTTTGGCACACAAGAGGGCGTATTAAATACCTGTGAAAAGTCCTTCTGAGATCAAAATCATGATCATTGTAGTCCCCTTCGTCTCACATTTTGGATACACTTCTCGTAACTGCAGATTTCAAATATCTTTACCTGAAAAACAAATATAACTCTATTACTAATAACTTAAGCAAAACTAAAAATCAAACCAGTACAAGAAGTTGTTCCGTTGTTCTTGGTTCAGTTTCGTGATTAAGCAATCATCCGAAGCAAACCCTTCAACGGATTGAATAATCCAGTTCTCCCAAAATCTATAAACAAGAAAGTGGATAACAATGGAAGGTGACAGGCAGAGAGATCAAAAGACAAGAAGATGGGAATGCAACCTCACGTTTACATTACCTTGAGTATGGTTGGCTTGAAAGAGAAATCTTGATCTTAACAACTTTATTATTGAATGGTGGGAGAGGCAAAGCCAACCACCCCCATTAAAACCCCATCAGGCAGCAGCAGTATCAGTATATTTTGTAGATTATGGAAGCAAGGTGAATTGGGAAACAAGGAGGTGTCATGTCTTTAACTTTTCTTTTTGGTTTATACTGGGGTTTTGCTTTTGCTGGCGAGAGTGTGGTGAAGGAAGAAGCAATGGAAAAGTGGGGAACACAGTAAAAAAAAGGAAAGAAAAAAAGAAAAAAAGAAAAGAAGTCAATCCACGCGTTTACCATAAAAATCATTGTCAATACAATTCATCTTCTACTAACAAAAGAATCAAATCTAAGTTTATGAAAGGTTTAGTGGGCATCATTGGGTAATAGTAAATCTGATTTCCTTCCCTTGCTAACAACAATCACCTGAACTGGGATGGCAAGACAGTTGTTGATATAGATAGAGAGAGGAAAGGAAAATATTAATTTGATTGGATTGATGAGATATAGTGATATACTCCTTACTCTATAGAATCATGTTATAATGGATCGTATTAAAATAGATAGTTTGCATTGCCATCCCATGAAGTCCGCCGCATGTTTCGGATTCTCTCTCTCTCTCTCTCACACCTTTTTCTGTGGGCGGAGGAGAGCAATGTATTGACTGTCTCTTCATCTACAAAATCTTCCCACTAATGCCTCTTTGGGCTTTTTCTCCTTTGACATTATGCTGTTCTGAGACTGAGAGTCACACCTTGTCTACAGTTCTTCAAACTGTGCTTTGATAATAAATTTAATTTAAAACATGATCGTTAGTTGGTAAAGTATGTAGGGAAGGGGAAGGAGAGAAGGAATGGGATTTTTTTCTCGGGTCAGACCTTGAGGTAACGGACCCGCGCTGACCTCGTGCATTACTCGCGATAATAAAATCCTACCATATAACACAATCAGATTCCTGCACTAACTTAAAACAATCAAGTAAGATAGTAGTGCACCCCAACCATCTTACCTACATATTCGATAGTTAAACAGGTATATTATGATTAAGTTATTTGCCTCTGAATATTAAATACTTGGGAGAAGACAAGACAAAATGCCAACAACGTCCGTCCAAGCCTTGGATTTGATATTGCATCAGCATTAAAATAGCTGAAGGCTTTTGTCCACTTCTTTCAGAAAGTGCATTAATTTAGTTCAAAACTAGTTGAAATCACCTGAAAGATCTGCCTGCCCACAAGGTCCCTGTGAGCTCCAGCTCAAAGCTACGTCAACTACACATTGATTTTTGGACTTAATAACCCAAACCTACACACATCCAAAAACCTAGGAACATGATTCCCTATTATCAGTAACTTTGGTAAAGAATTTACTGGAGAGAGATGGGTCCTACATGAAGTGCGCCCCCACCACTTGAATCCACAATATAAAATCATTTCCAACGTCCATCATCTTTAATCCCACAGTCTACTAACTATAATTGCAAAGATCAAAAACGATAATACAAATCATCTCCACCCATTTTTATCTTTAATCACAGGCTAGAGATGGCCCAGTAGCTGAGGCTTCTGAAACAGAAACAAAATAAAGGAATACCAAACTCTACTGAGCCTAGCAGAAACCTTAAAAGAGATAAAAGATCAAGATGAGATCACAAGCATGAAATATCTCAAAGGATGACAAACAACGCATCAGCAGTACGAATAGGAGAGTCATCATCGGCCAATAGATCTATCCATGTAACCGACCCCCTCTACTTACAGTCTCACCCGCCTATACAAGTTCTGTTAGATATATGACAAACCTAGAAGCATTTCAAAGGGAGTGTTTTAACACTGCAAATGCTGGGTGTCTCCTTTTACTATTTATTCTACATATCAAAGCTGAAGAAGTGGGAGAGCCATTACGATGCCAAAGATGGAAACCATCAGGAGCAGCATCCAGGTTGGGAATGACGACTGCCTCCTTTAACTTCGTATCCTGCGTTTCAACTATTTTCAGGTCCTCCTTCAGGGAATTTCCTACTTTATCCAACAAGCGTCTGGAATCTACTTCAGAAGGCACGGGTGACACCTGTTCTGAAAGAGTTTGCTCAGAAAGCTGCCGGTTATACTTCTCCACATACTCAGGAAACATTTTCCTAAATGTTGCACTGTCATAAACAAAACCAAAATGGCAGATGAGGATAATTATCATGGCAAGGTTCGAGTCAACAAATCTGGGAATGATCAAACCATGAAAGAACAGATTGGATAATTGGCGCCAAACAGAAGGGAGAAACAATTTTGAAGTTTCATCAAAAACCAACAAATTGGGGATAAACATACAAACCACATAAGAATAACAATCCACTTACTTTTTATTATCTGAAAGAAAGAGAAGCCTTAGCAAGGCAAGTGCTTCTCTTTAGTTGTGAAGGTACACTCTGTTGTAGGACTGGTGTCCATCTGCATGAGAGAAATACATAGTCAGGAAAGTAGCTATGGGGAATGGAAAATAATTAATAGAAGGGTATCACTATTTTAATAAATCTTAAAAAATGGTTTTAGGTTCAGTATGTGGAATTTCCTCAAGAAGGAAAGCTTCTCAATGTGCTCAATACATAAATCCATGTATCTTTCCCTTGCAGGCTATTGCTATGTTGGTGTGCCTACCATGGTGGTGGGTAAAGATCCTTTAGGATAGAAATAAAGCATGAGTAAAGGGCCTTAAGAGCTCACAAAGCAAATCTGAGTCATATATGAATGCAAAGCAAGATGTTTGTATCTATTTGTATTGTGTGCTCTTGACATGAATGTTGAAAACAAATACTACTAACTAATCATATTTCAAGATAAAAATTTGTTTGCTCTCTCCTTGCAGTAGCAATGTTAAAAACAGATGGATCACTCACATACTTGCATATGGGAACAGAAGAAGTTGTAAGATTGATATCTGGTATAGAAGTGTATGTTTTGTTTATGAACAATATCAGTTAAAGAGTGTAACAATCGTTAGCATGTATTAAAACTCAGCCCCATCACATGTAATTCATCCTTGTTTGATTTAATACATAGCCACCATATTTTACAGCCAAAAAAAGTGAAGTGCCAAAATGGGTGAAGTTCTGCATGGTCTTACATGTTGTATATATGTTTATTCAAATTGACAAGTCACCAGGCTAATATCAACAAGCGACTTAAAACATCCATCTCAATTTCTAAAGGTTTGTAAAGTATTTTACACAAATAACGGAAAGGAAATTCCAAGGCAAGAGTATCAGTCATGCACAGAATCATATTCTTATAAGGTAATGAGACAAGAAAGTACAATAAACTCACCATAAATGACAGAAGCCCTGTAAGTATGCTGTATTTGTAACATATAACTATGTTAGTTCAAAAGGGCTAAATCAAATAACAGTAGCAATTAGATAACATAAACCAAGTGCCGTGCTTAAGAAAGCTTTGTCTTACCTTGATACCGACCACATTGGGTTCCAACTTTCTGGATGAACTGAAAATAATAAAAACAGTGAAAATAAAATCAACCTTTAAAGATAAGTAAGAAAGGCTTATCAAGAACTCAAGAGACTTACAATCACCGCGGATAAGCAGATTTTCTTCTGTGTCATAAACCGGCCCATTGGGAGTGGTCATGCTGCAAGGAAGAAAAACATCATTAGAATTAAAAGCAACTACATGAATACATTAGTATAACTAAAGTACAGCTTCCAAAAGCAAGGATATATTTCTTGGAAAATTGAAGAAGTCAGCATGCAGAATACCTGATTCGGAGGTTTATATAGTACTCTGGAGGAAATTTGATCTTTCCATAGTAGTATCCACTCTTATCATCAGGACCAGGAGGAAATTCTGTAGAAACAGAATGAAACTAGTTGAGTCCTAAACTTTTGAATGGAAGAGGCAAAAAAAAATCCAACAAATGACTAATGCGCAATAACACAAAATGAACAGCAAAGACAAAAAAAAACCTGCAAATGGTGTTCCCTCACTTCCCTCCAGCACATAATCTGAAACATCAAAGTAGGAAATAAAGTAAAGGTTATGACTTAAATACTCAAGAAAATAAATAGACCACAATAAAATCAGGAAAAAGAGAAAAAAAAAAATTGTGCCATGGAAAAAATATCATGAATAAAAATCCGCTACACTATAAAGCAGCCCCTACTACTGAGTTTAGACCAAAGCAGGGTAGTACTTCCAAGAGACAATATAAGTTAAACCAAGTGAAATGGAGATACTAATTACAACGGAAGTCACCCATGAAAATTACTTGATTTACAATATTAAGGTACAATTTTTGTATTTTGCAAACACTGAAATCCCAGGGAAGTAGATTTGACTATCATTCAGAACAGGAAATAACCTCCCAATCCATATATATATGAGCACTTTGTTAATTCAGCTCCAGGTTTGGCACATCTAGCTCCAGCTCCAGCCCAGATTAGTAAGTAGCAAGAATACTGACGAATTTAATCTTTAATCTACATCTACAATTAAATTTAACATTTACTCAATTTTAGTTTTGCATCTACAATAAATCCAACTAAATACCACTTTTTAAAGATGTAAAGATCAAAACATAACAGAACAAAAGATGATCCACCATCTTCTCATCATACCCTGCACATATAATACTAACTGATGGGGATTTTTCCTTGTAAGATTATATTATACGAGGTTAAGCTTCTAAAAAGAGATACCATCAAAGCAAGGTAAGATACTTTTTTCAAGGGGCTCACTGAAATAAACAGGTGATCTGTACCAGTGCAATGAAGAATTCGATTCCAGTTACAGGATTCACCATACACTTTAAGAATTTGCCAATGTACACTTGAGCTGACCCTTAAAAAACCTCCAGCTTACTTACTATCTAAAAAGCAAATACATCCAACCACACCACCAAGTCAAGGTATGCAATTTCCAATGTTACATAATAGTGGAAAGCAAATATATTTCTAACATCCTATACACACAACTTATCTACAAAGAATGAGAATTTGCGGTTCTCAATCTGTTTGAGGACATTCTAAAGATTTTTTTTTTTTTTTTTTGATCGATATTCTAAAGAAATTAATCAACAGGGAAACATTAACACGACCATGCCATAATAAAAACACACACAATTGCAGATTCATAAAGTGAACTAAGGTTAACAAGTCAGCTAACCAACAATCAATCTTTATACTTTCATTCAGATCTAGAAGCCTTTATCAAAAGCTTTTTTGCTGTTTATAGAAGAGATTACATATGGAATATATACAGAATAATTGTAAAATACCTAGGAAATAATGCCTCTATGATTGTATACAGATGGCAGTTAAGAAGAATCATACATTTAAAAAATCCTGAGATTCTATGCATGACTATACAATTCATACAATTCATATGTAGGTTAAAATGATCAAACAATCTGCCACTCTCAATAGGTACTTTTCTAACACTCCCACTAAATTGGAGAAATAAATGTTTCTCATTCCTAACTGGTTATTTTATGATAGTTTGAGGCAACTGACTTATCAAAAAAAAAAATAGTTTGAGGCAATTGACTAGAAGCCCCTTGTTAGAATATCAGCTACAAAGGCCCCTTTGTAGGAATATAAGGAGTATAAATTGAGCTCAACAAAGCTTATCTATCTGATAGTCTTCACTCATCGTGCGATCAGACCTTAATTCTCCAACTAAGCACTGAACTTCCTAGATCCCGACTGAAACTTTAGATAGTTGCCTTCAATTTTCCGATTTCTGCAGAGATCATTCTTGTAAATACTATGTCACATCATGTATAAATAAGAGTTGTTACCTTGCCTATTTACATTTAAAATATGTATGATCCATTTGACTCAGCTATCTCTTGAGGCTTTATTTTATTTATTTTATTTTTTTTTTTATAAAATCAGCAACATATTAAACCACCAACAAGAACTCAGCAACCCAGAAGTATACAGGAGGGGACTCATGGGAAACAGAAGAATGAGTAGAATAAAAAACCTACTAACCTTCAAGCCTCACACCTCAACAAGTTTCAAAAAATCAATCAAAGTTTTAGCCCCCCATTATACAATGAGTTCAAGACAAAAAATACAAGAAAACCATTTGTCCATATTTTTTTTTGATCAAAAGTAGCTGACTGATCAACCAGAAATAAAGATAACTCATGTATGACACAGAAGATATATAAATAAAGGTTGAAACAAGAAAGGTTTGAATAATAAAACCCATTGTCAAGAAGTAAATGTGAAAGAACCTGATATTTCCTTATTGTCTTTGTATCTTCAAACTAATTATGTGATCATATAATAAAAGTCCATTGTTATTTCTTGATTAATGATTTATCTTTCATATATTTTCCAACTCTGTGACACTCATGAGACTCTCTTCATCTATATAGAAAGAATCATCATCTCTGCAAAAGGTCTTCCATAATATAAGATTTAGAAAGAATGATGTTATTTTCACTAAGATCATAATATCCATAAAGATTTTTTTATGATGTTGAATAATAATCAAGAGTGATATATACTTGGTCTTTATAGGGCATTAACGCACCAAAAGCCATTCGCGGTCTATGAATCAGTTGAATCCTTTGGTGAATTCATAACGCACAAATACCATAGATCTCCTATATACCTGAAACCCACAATTTTGGGGAAAACTACAAACATTTAAGTACTAGAATAGTTAAGACCTCGAGAAGGTAGAAGCCAATTTGCAGCTACTTAGCACTTTGTGGACAACCTCTTCCTTAAATGATCGTGGTGTATTCATTTGAAAATCAATGTCAGTGACTCTAATATAGTTACTTACGCACCACAATATTTTGGAGGATGATATGATAAAATCTGCCAGATGAGCATTTCACTTACTAAGGTGCAAGGTTTTATGTTACATCTACACCTAAGATAGAGACCTTTGCACAGCTTTAAAACTGCATGAATATGCTATCAAACAAGAATAAAATAAATGAAGAATGCTGTAAGAGCAAAATCCTGGGTTTGACTCTGAATATTGATGAAAAATGTTACAGTGAGGGCTAGAAAATATTCAATAATCTATAATTTTCAAAATTACTTTTTATTAGTTTGGTTTTATCCATATAACCCATTCTGCCAGGGATCTTGACAGATGTACTTATCGGCCTGCTTATGCATCCAGGATTTTGAAGTGTATCTATACAACATATTTATAACAGTTTCCTGCTTTGAACCAACAGCCATCCATCTAAAAGACTAATTATTATTCTTATTCACTAACAGATAGAAAGACAAAATGGAATGACTAGATATTGTTACAATGCCTGGCCAGTCACAGGATAGTCTGTGTAGAAAAGGTTTCGCTTACAAAACAAAAATTTTAATTGAAATAAAACACATTAAATGTAACTTTTTTTTTTTTTTGACAAGGAATATAATTAAATGCACTCACTTTTCACCAAGAATACTAATATTTGTATATGACACTCACATGGGAAACCTGGTTCCCAAGTTCAGATATGAAAGACAATTAACAATTAAACCAAAAGAGGGAGGAATTAAGTTCATTTCTGCAATGGGTAGATAAGTTATATCAATATATCAGATGAAGCACATGCAATTTTAAAAGTGCATGATACAATGCATTACTTACAGAGTGCTCTATATTCTTCTGAAGGTTTGATACATGATTTTATTACTTCCCAACTCTTGGACAAACAAGTGGTAAAATAGCTGTCTCACCTAAAATTTCTGCCAAAGATTACTATGTCTGGGCACACTGAATGGAAAGAATAACATGGAAAAAGAATTTATAATAGAAATGAAAAGGATGAACTTGAAGATCTAATCTAGGTCATATAGAGAAGGAATGATGAAGGTCCAGTCTCGTTCCTGTCTACTCATCAAAAAATAATGCCAGAATGACACGAATTTTAAGAAAGAACAAAATGACTTGATGAATAAATGGCATATTGGGAAATAGTATAGACAAGACCAGCAAACTTAAAAAAGGCCTACATACACAAATGTGGCATGCATGACATCGCAACAGCAAAAAAAAAAAAAAGAATTTAAACAAGTCTTCTACATAGCTGTGCAACCCCATCAACAAAATTTGTACAGGGATTCATCAAGATAACAAAAATTCTATAACTATGGATTCCAAAAGGTAATAACACAAGACATTGACAATCAACTAATTCCAATTAAAGTACAACCAGGACTAGAGAGTATTCAATCAAAACCAGAAAAAAAAAAAAAAGAAAAGAAAAGAAAGAGAGAATAGAGGCAAGGTGATAAGCATTCCTCTATGTGTAACTTGCAATGCCAGTTGAATGTATAATAAATTAGAGTTGTGAAATAACAACCTAGCAGATTTGTTGCACGCATGCGTAAATCCACAAAATTTCAGGTCACGAAATCACAAAATTCCAGACAAAACTAAAATCCAAACCTTTCCTCTAAATTTCAGCACACTTAATTTGAACCCACATAAAAATGCTAGCAGACCAGGAAAACAAAGAACAACTCTGGGATTGAAATGACGGAAACACTTCATTCAATGAGATAAACCTCCCGGGGTGCATCCAAAATACCATGATTTGACTGCCAACCTGGCCATCATCCTCAATTCCAGACTCCAGTGACCCTAAATTCACAATCATTGAAATTGGGAAGCAAACGCCCAAATCAGGCACCAAACAAATAAAAAATCCAAAACAGCACGCTATTCAAAACCGAGATCCGCAGAGCATTGCACAACAAAAAACCTAAAAACTGAAAAAATCAAATGAGCGGAAAGGTGGATTGGTTTGAGACGGCAATTTGCGAATATAAAAAATCGTTGCTACGAAAGGTAAAGCAAACAATCCACGAAATGAAATAAAAAGCAGAGAAAAAGGACTTTATGGAAAGATCAAAGACCAACCTCGACTGATCCAGTGAACTAGGGGCTCTCGATCTCAGCCATACGATCGCTTCAGGCGATGACAAAAATCGATTCAGTCATTTACTTATTTTTGTAATAATGTAAATATAAATAATAATATTAAAAATGATAGCGTTGGGTTCATGGAAAGGTGTGTACGCGGTGAGTGGCGTCGTCCGACAGGTCCTTGATAAAACCGGTGGGTTCACTCTCTTGCTTTCAAAAAGACGAATTTTACCTTTGATTCCCATTAGTAGTATCCTCTCCCAGAACAAATGTCTAGTTTTTGATGATTTGGAGCAGAAGAGCTAATTTAACGAAAATTTTCAAATTAGCTTTCTATTTTTAAAAGAAATTATGGACAGTGAAAATAAAAAAATCATTAATTCCACTCCTCGAGTGGTTAAGTATTCATGTTAGAAAGAGGAAGGGCTATGACATGGGTCTCAACTCTCAATGGCATAACGGCAAGAAAGGCAAAGTCTATAAATTTTTTTAAAATTATTTTTTTGGTTGATTATTGATGTTTCAAATAATTTCATTCTGAATTTAGAGTTTGTTTGGGGTTTTATTTTTGCTGTTAAGCTTAAACTTAAAGTGATGTCTATCTTACATAACCTTGCTATAAAACGTTTATCGTCAAATAACTGGTATGTATAGAAGGTCCCAGTTTCGAGTCCAAGCAAGTCGATTACCATTAAAAAAAAAAGTTTTGTAGCTTAGTTTATACCAATAATGAAAATATCGATTTCGGAGACTTTATGAGATTTCTGTATTTCTGATTTTACTTTCGATATATCGCATATATCCGCGGGATATTTTTGCTACGAATATCGATATATCTGAATTAAACTGCTGCGATCAATCCATAAATCATGGGGATCGCTCGGTGATTTCAAATCTGGTCATTTAAATATATCTTCGATATTTTACTAAAAAATCAAACTAACACGCGCAGGCACTATAACCTCGGAGGATTAAACAGAGATTTGCCAAACCGATGAGATTCATGATGATGATCGCTATCACATATCGCTGTCGAACATCACCGATATCGATATATCAAGATATACCGTCCGATATATCGAATATTTTCATCCCCGACGGTGATTTCGATAGCAACGCGGGCGAAGCCTGATGTGGGGTAGAAGTGTAAACTAATATAATGCGGAATGTGCCTAATTATGCAACCAGGACCAGGGGCCATGTTAGGTGCTTTCAACTCCATGGCCCACGGCTCCTACTTCCTGACCCACCCCACTCCCCAACACGCACCGTCCTTCAATTCAGTATGTTGGACTGTTGGTAGGGAATCAGGGAAGAGAAGATCGAGGGATGATTTGGTGATTTGTTTACAACTTTTTAGCTTCAAATAGTTACTCCTTTGGCCTTTCTAGTATACTTAGGCCATGTTGAAGCTCAGGCTTTTCCAAAATTGTTTGCCAGCTACTCTTGGAAAACATTGAGAATATTATTTTGGTGTTCTCTTATTGAGAACCAAATGTGTTATGTTCTTGTTTTTCAGAACAGACAAAACAATTTTTTAAAAAAATGTAACCCTCTTACCTTCAAGTCTCTTTCTTTCCTATTGCATTATTTCCTACATTTTTAAGTCTCTCCTATCCCATCATATATCTCATAACCAATGTTTTAAAAATCATAACCAATGTTTTAAAAATCAAATCGAATCAAAGATTGAACCGAGGATCAAAAAAGTCACCAGTGGTGAACAATCCGACGGATTGGACTGGCCCATTCGATCCAATTTGTAATACGATCCTCCTAGCTCAATCAAGGCATAGGGAGTGGTAACGTACCGGGAGTCCCAGGCCCTCCTCTGTTTTTTAATATTAAACGACTGCAGTTGGTTGACGCTTGACACCAGCATGACTGGCAGTAAGTATATCATGCTAGCATGACCAAAATCATAATAATATAATAAAACCTCTTAATGGTTGAAATCACGTGCCTAGTCACATGACCCTTCTAATACTATGACTAGTATGGTAGGTACCATAAATCTAAATCTAAATCTAATAATGGTAAGAGTTCCAACATGGGAGCAGTCAAAGTCAAAGATGCTTCTTCCACACGATATCCCCACACATTCACATGATTCTACTAGTGTTCTTGTTTCATATAAAACATAAATCAACACCAACCCCGCCATCCTTCTATCTCTTCACAACCTCCAAAACCCATCATCTTATACTACTCACCATGAAGAAGGCCTGCTATCTTCCTTCTTGTTTCTTGCTGCTGCAATCCTTCCAGTTACCTCTGTTCCTATGGGCAGCCCATGCCAGGCACCTTCCTGTCCCTCCTCCGTCTCTCATGACAACAGTTTCAAGTTCTCTTCCAAGCAGGTAGAGTCCAGCTTCAGAAGTATGCCAAGTACTTTCCATCCCATTCAGAACAAGTAACTTCTCTGCCCCAACAACAACTGAAAATTCCATTGTTTCATCCAATTGCCAGCTTTCCCTTAATTGACACTAATTTCTACATTTTGTATCAGTATGTTCTCCATCGATGCCTGATGATGACTGAAAGGGAAGCAAAACACTGAAGTCCAAATGTAATTTCAGTTACATTTGCATTCATGTTTGCTACTGTAGTCTGGGTTTCTTCCTCTAGAGCCAAAATGTACTGAAATTTATAATGAATATACAACAGTTTCCAACTATATGGTAGCAAGAGAACTCACTATCCAGCTTAAGACAATATGATTTAACAAGAACAAAAACTCCTCAATTGCTTACACTAGAACATTGAAGTTAAGTCGTCTAAAAGTAATCAAAACTGGGATCAAACAGATCCAAAGCTACAAAATCCGGTGATCTTCACCCTTTTCAACTTCTTTTTGTAAGAGATTTTGATAGGCCATCCTTCTGGCACCGTTTCTTCTCCATCTTGTCAACACCTTGGGATGATTCCTTATTGCTTGCCGCTGCAGCAGCATACTCAGTTGAACCATAATTATTTTTCTGTTTCAATTCTCTTTGTTTTTTATTTTTCAAGACATCTTCATTCTTAGCCTGTTTGGCAATTTCTCACTGCCCCGCTCAGCTCCTGGATGGCGGTGCTTGTGCCCAGAAACGTTCAATTTAGTCACTGAAGCTAAGCACTGGTCAATCTCTTTCCTCATTGCTTTTACGAAGTTCGGGTTTGATGAGTGGTGGGAAGGATCAACGACAAAGCTGTCAGTTTTGGATGATTGAGTTTCGTTAGAGCCAAATGTAGCATAAAATTCTTTATAAGCAGATTCTTTTGATGATTGTTTCATCTTCCACTGATCTGGACGGACAGCAAATCTGTCACAAAAAGCAAAAGTGAGAGAACATATAAATATCAACAAGGATAATAAATTGCCAAAATCAAATTATTTCTTCACAGGCAAAAGAGCAATATATTCATAAGCTCCAAAAAAGGCAGCACAAAGAATCAGAAAAGGGATAACAAAAAGTATTCCTTCCCCCTTCACACAGCCTAAATAATCAAAAAAATAAAAAATAGACATGAACCTAACGTCTAAGCCCCCTTTGATCCATTCCAAAAAGTTACATATAAAATGGGATTTAAGTTCTTGAAATGATAACTTCTATTCTCCTTTCCAAATGATCCAACTATTGCTAAACCATGTCATACAATTTCACTTATGGGTTCTGTTTTTTGTGTAAGCATATGCATTTTGGCTAGTGCAGGCATGGGGTGAATTTCTGAAAATTGAACAAAATAATTTGCGAACTTGTAACTGTAAACATGCCCATAACTTGCTCCAACTATGGCTAATGGATGGTCCATTGCTATATGTAGCACCATCTTTACAATCAGGTTTCATGGCAGGAGTCATTGAATAGGGTCAAGAACCGATTAATCAATCACTGATTGGCACCTGACAAAGTGATAAAAGTGGTGGTGCAACCAGCATTTTCCATTGCTAATTATAATCAACTTCCTATGCATTCTTAAGCAATGACCAAAGAAACATAAGACACTAAAGAAATTAATGCCCCACAGCCCCACCTCAAGAAACAGAGAATCATGAGGAAGAAGAAAAGCATTGGATACACATATAAACCAAGGTGGTTTTGGACCAAGCTCAAGGAGATCTGATGTATTTATGTACTCGTACTGGAAGGAGAAGGCGCAGCCACATTTTTGATGAAAAAATTGGTGTTTTCAGTATGTTCAATTGATTGCATTTAAAAACAAAGTTTAGAAACTAACAACCAGTAGTAGTTAAATCAGTTGATATAAAAAATCAGTAGCTAGAAGTCAATAACAGGATCCCGTCTATTGGAACAATGGATGAGCAACCCTGATTTAGACGGTTTCTGGCAAACAAATTGTAGATCAGTATACTAAATCCCATACTTGTATAGTCAAAGAATCTAATTAGGGTCTAGAAACAAATTGTTTCAGTTAGCCTAAGCATCCAGCAACCTATCTACAACTCAACAAAATTTCAAACAATATAAAGACTATTGTCATTCTCAATTTAGTATATCAGTATCACACCCCTAAAGACAGAAAATCCAATTAGATGCCATGAATGATAATTATACATAAACAATATACTAATTAATCTGTCAACATCTAGTTTTAAGATGAGGGCCATGCTTAGTCTTGAGAGTCGATCGAACAGTTAACAACTCTATCATGAATATTTCTCTCAGTGGCAAATTACTGGCAGTGAAGATTTTTTCAACTGTAAATGAACCTGATGGGCATTGCAAGCTCTCCAAAATGTTCCCACTTTAAATAACCAACAAGAAACCAAAAAATAAATAAATAATAATGTAAAAAAAAATAAAATTCTTTTTATTAAGAATTAAACAAAATATTCAAAATCCCAGCCATTTAAAATTGTTTCCGAATAAATTTTCTTATACTTAGGCCAATAAAGAACTTCAAAGATCAAAATTGTCTTACATGAAAAAAAAAAAAAAAAAGTAAAGGAAGAAAGTGCTTTCAAGACTGGAATGATTGCCAGGTAAGAGAACACTGCTGGCCAATAGAATATTGTTTAAGTTTCAGGCATAACACTTTTGCTAATAATAGAATGAGACCACTTTAAGGGAATTAGTTTTCATATACAAGGTGATAAAAAAAATCTAGCATCATGTCAACTACTACTTGCAGAGCAAACCTTGGCTATTTGCCACAGAGATTAATGAAGGCCTATTAAATCAGCTTTTCCTCTTGATGCTTTGCTTATTACCCTATGTAACAATTACCTGTGGCATGTTTTTTTTTTTTTTGATAAGTTAGTTATTTCATGTATCTACACCATGCTGAGAGACATAATATTTATGATTTTATAAACAAAAGTGGTCAAAGTTTAAAAGGGATCCAATACAAATACCAAAGCATGCTGACATACTTATGAAGATGAATTTTAATAACTAAGCATACAAATTTTTGGTTATTCAAATTATTTCCATGATGAATTGCAACTGTTCCTCATCATAAATAAGACTGAATACAAGCTACTTCTACAGCTGCATAACATACCTCGCAACTAATCTCTGTTTGTGTTTCTTAGAAGCATTTGAACTTAGAAAAGCTTCGTCCACACGTGTCTCTGCATCTTTTGCCGTTTCAAGAACATGGTCAGTTTCCAGAAATGTATACTTGATACATAAGGCTGAATAAACCCTGCAATACAGAAATTCATGATATGGGATACCAGTAGGAATAAACTAAAATCATAATACATTATATGTACCCGCTTAACCCAAGTAATCCAGCACATTTGAAACCCTATAACAGATTTGGATATGAACATGAAGAATGATTGCAGTGTCACTTGGACCATCATGGTCATATTTGGAAAAAGAAAATTAGTGTCTCCATTCTGAACCATCATGATCATTGGCCATATTTGGCAATAAAAATTATAGTGTTCCACATAAAAACAAACTGAAGACACATATACCATATATGTTCCAAAAGAGATAAACTAGTAGGAATTATTAAACTTAAAACAAGGCTCCAACAATTGAATTCTAATATTGTAATCTTTAAGTAGCAAGACTAGAATGCTTATATAAAGAGAAAAAAGCCAACAACATTGATAAGGTCACTATAACACTGTTGTCAAATAAACCATCTTACTCATAGGGTAGAACCCCTGCTACTACCAATGACAAAATGCTCAACATGAATAAACTATTTTCTTTAGTTGATTCTAGGGGAATAGGCTGACGGAAATAGGAGCTACGAATAACCATAGTTTGCATGACATGGTATGTATCAAGTTTCTAACGGCGGAACACAACACATCGCGTATAAGCAACACTCCTGTCAAAAGAACACAGCATACCACAGGATTGTTGAATTTCTTTCAATTGAAATTTTTCTTTAGATTCTCATTCCCATGGTTCCACCTAGATTCATCACCAATGATATCATTCAAAGCTGAGAATGTTTTTCATTAAGGGAGATGAAAATTTATTATGCGAAGAAAGAAGAAAAAATTACAAAATTCCTAAAACAAAAAAGAAGTCATAAAATCTTTACTATAATGTGATGCCATATTTGTTGCTACTTAATAGTGCTTTGGGGAAACAGGTCAAATACAAAAGAGGTGAGGAAGTTCACATACACTTGGGAGATGTGAAAATTGCCTGCAAATTAGAGAGACGGCATGCATTTAACACCAGACGGCCATGTCCAATAGGACTTATCTTCACAGCCAAAGTAGCTTTCAAGAAATAATATTCGAGGAACAATGCATTCTGGAGATTCATTCGCTGAACATACTGCAGCAGCAAGGGCCTGACAACACTGCCAAAAATATGTTGATTAGATATATTTGAGCAAGGTAACAACTTCCCATCAACAGTTTTATGAATTAAGATGATTTTCTAACAGCTTATCAAACAAATTTTAAAATTTCATACTTGGCTTAAACTGTTTTAAAGTTTCTGAAACGTTAATATTAAAGAGGGTAAAAGCCTGTGCTGCAAACCTTTGCGCATGGGTATCAAGCCTTGGACTTGCTGCAAGCAGAGAAGCAACAACCCCTGGTCTTCCCAGTTCTCTAGAAGATCCTAAACTTTGGACCAAGTTCCTCCCATGAACTCCACCTATTGAGCAAAATGAATCAATGTGTACAAAAACTCAAAACACCACTTCAAAAATTTTTTAAGTGTTACTAAAATTTACCAGCCATAAAATTAGACAACAGCACTGCAAGTGTAATAAGCGCAGATTATGATTATTTTTTTAAAATGCCAAGGCATTGTTAACCGAAGTAGAGTGCAAAATCATTTAGGACACACCACCAGTTTTTGACTATTATTTAGAGATGAAGCGTTTAATGTTGAATGTGAAGGTCTCTCTTTGGGCCTCCAATAGTTTTCTCAACAACCACTCCCTTTTCCTTTGTTCACCATGGCTATCAATTCTGTGTAGGTCTTCTGAAGGTTGATGATACCAAATTACCAATTCAAGTCAAAGCTAGGTGTTTAGAAATAATGTCATGGGCTTCTAAACCGCTATTTGCACATGATATAGTTTTAAGAAGATATTGAAGAAGTTTGGTCCTATATTTAATGCTACTACTTATTCCTTTGGGATTGAGTTCAAACAAGGGGCTGGATACAATTCCATGGAGATTAAGGATTGGGTGTGGGCATAGGAGTGGGGGACCAGGTTTTAGTCCCAATGGGGACAAAGAATGGAAAAAAAACCTATAAAAAAAATAACAATTCCATGGAGCTTAAACAAAAGGGAGCAATATGCTATAGAAAGCTAGAACACGTACTTGACCTTGGCATCTTGCATGAGAAACTAAAGCCTGGACAGCAAAATTCTCCAAGGATGAGATGAAAGCTCAAACAAATGAATTCCTGAAAACTTTAGTGAAAATTTCATTGTACAACGTTTCAGGAGCCACTTCTAAAATAACCTGGAAATGCACATAAAACTCGCTTAAATCAATAGTTCAATGATGTGATATCATAAAATAAATAGCAGGATCCCACCAGATGATATAACTTTAACATATATGCTGAATCTGAATGCATAAAAGACATTGATCTTCAGGACATTTATGTCACAAGAAAAGGTATAACTTCTTTTAGAATGTGCAATAACGCAAAGTGGATATTTAGTGAGAAATCCATGGCAGGAATACAGACAAGTATCAAGTTGACTATTATCACAGTAAACAGAGAAATTGCACAAGCATCCAAGTTGAAAATTATTGTAGGAAGCACAATGGAAAAGCTTTATGAAGAAGTGGCAATTAGCTCTTCTGAGTGGATGTGATCCTTTTCTCTTCTGATATTAAGTAATAACTCAAGCAAAGTGTTGCAAGATGCATGCAAGGTGGACATGCAGACACAACAAAAGCAAGAGTCCTTCTCCAAAAACATAAATTAGGGGAAACCGCGCATAAATGTAATGCGGGTGTTGTGTATAGCCTTGAATGGAAAAGAATTTATGGAGCTGAACTTAAAGTAGCAGGAGATTAGGTTTTGTTAAGTCTAAATTGCACAAAATATAATATGATTCAACCTTGTTAATGGGCCACCTACCTCCATTAGATGGCTATATGCAGTTTCAACAAATCAACAATGTTTCGCCTTTCATCTATTTTAAGAAGTTTCCTTCCCAATATTTTCCTTGTTGCAGCCAAGAAGAGAAGGAATAATATGCAACAATTCTTCCATCATGTCCGCAGCACCCCAAGACTGTCTGAACAATGACAAACATCAAATGTGGCTCTGATTCACATAACTACGATTTTGTTAGGGGAAAAACAATTTTAAATTATTGAAAACATAAGGACCACAGGTAAAGACAGTGCCTCAGATAAAGAAGTAAAAATAAAATGAAACTTTAACTCACCCAGAAAGAATATCCAAACACCACTTTCAGTTTGTAAAACTGGATTTCAGAAAAGTGTGTTCGAGCCTAGGACTACTAAGCTTCCTGAACTCTGTTAATTATTAGAGATATTTCATATTTGACTATTCAAACAGCAGTCCTCATATATTCATCATAAGTTTTTAATGTGCATCTCAAGACTAGAAAAGGCTCCTTAATCTTCCTATTTATGCAGTGCATCTTAAAATGTGTAAACTCCAAAATACATATCAGTAAGTAAATTAAAGATTGGAAACTTGCCTGGAGAACCAAACTGCTGTACTGTTCAACTTGCATGGTTGCAATATCTTTTTGAGCACGCTTAGATATCTCTGCTACAAAAAATTTAAGCAATTCTGGCAATCCCTGTTGATGTGGTACGCTATTTCCATCCGATTGCAATGGCCTGAAATTCAAGCGCCCCGCTAGAATTGTAGATGACTTTGTGGTGTGAAACTCAGGAGAATCTAATGGAACTCCTTTACAAAGACAAAGCAGACTCCGGATAACATGAGATCCATAGCAGTTACACATCACATCAACAGGATTGACTGTAATCACCTGATAAGAAGAAAAGATAGAGCCAATTGATCAGATTAACTAACCCAAATCCATCAAAATTATATTAAATTCTCTAGTAATTGTAAGTAATTTATCTTGCCTATGAGTGCACTGTAACATCCACTCTCCACTAAGTACATCATCCAAAATTCCTGTCTCAAATGTTCTTAAATGACATCCCACCAACCAGATGTGCACTATTGGGAAATTAATGACCATCAACACAGAATACAGTAATCAGAAACTACATTTTGATACTTTAAAATTTTGATACCTTGCAAATTGTAGCTAGAGTCTCTTCAACAAGAGTGTAGGACTCTTCATCTTGAAGGTGCAACGCTAAACACTTTAGAGCTGTCTCGGCTACATGAGAACCAGATCGATCCATGGCACATAAAGGAAATCTTTTTTGCACAGCTTTTGCTGAAACGACAAAGGTGGTCTACACTGTATTCTCAAGGAGGCTTGTAAAGTGTGACTTATGATATAATCAGTTGCGAGCTCTAATTCTTTCCCCCTTGCTTCTTCTAGAGCATTGCCACATAAAGAATTGATCGTTCCTCCAAATCAACCTTTATTTTTAATTTCAATGACATTCGCACCCTGAGAAGTATTTTGCTGTTTCTGGATCCACCTGTTTCCTACAAACATATTCAAGCCAAAAGACATGCTTATAACGTCTGGAACAGATAATTGAATTCAACGACTGAATACCCATAGAGGGACATACATTTTGTTCACAAAATCAATGAATCTAGAAGGAGATAAAACCAATGGTCACCGCATTAAGAGAATAGAATAATATAAATGAACCTGATATGCCAAGTTTGTGTTCAGATGCATTTTGTGCTTGAAGGGTCTTTCAGGTTTGGCAGTTCTATCAGGCTCACCCAGATGAAACCTTCTGACGCCGGGATCTCCTCGAACTCAGAAGATAACCCTTGCAGCTTCTTCTGGTTCCTTCTTCCTTCTGCCATAGGAATTGTCCTCCCCCGCCATCAAACTATCCTCAGTTAAATTATGGGTTGTGTGTCTCCTCGAAGGTAAAGCTTTTGAACCAAAAGAAACCATAAGCACATCACCCGCTACTCTGTCCTATCATAAACCTAAGTTGCAGTAAAAGTGAAACAAATAATACTGAGCACAACCTCAATGTTAGAAACACAGCTGATACCTTAAAGGACCAATTATCTAAAACCCACATAAATAGCAAAGACATTTCAAGCATATGGTTACATGAGCACAAAAATCATTGTAGTGAGCATTCCTTCTATTTGTATAGAGCACAAAAACCACATGAAATGGCAGACACCACAAACAAACACGAACATAAAACCCAGAATCCAAAATTGCACAGAAGCAATTCCCC
This sequence comes from Tetrastigma voinierianum, assembly GCA_016808115.1. NCBI lineage: Eukaryota > Viridiplantae > Streptophyta > Magnoliopsida > Vitales > Vitaceae > Tetrastigma > Tetrastigma voinierianum. Next base: position 174,702 of record JAEQBH010006319.1, on the reverse strand, counting down.
AGCTCCGGTCTATGCACATACGCCGTCCACCCTATATGATATTTCTTCATGAATAGAACTCAAACTAGCATGCATCAAAGCTCGTACGAAGGAACAAAACTCTAAACAAGAAATACAAAAAATAAAGAAAAACAGATGAAGTTATTCAGAGTTGAAAAACCTAACCAAAGAGCAGTGAGAGAGAGAGAGAGAGAGAGAGAGAGAGAGGATGTGTTCGATTCTTAAAAGCCTCCAAATGGAACTGGTCTGGTATCTAGAGGCGGAAGGGGGCGGTGGCTTATTTCGTGTTGGAACGTGGGCTGGGCCAAAACTCGGGCAAATACTTTCAAGCCTGCTGAAATATTACATGAGTTTAAAGCTGTTCTTAAAAAATATATTGGTGTTTTTTCTATCGTTATGGGCCTAAGCCCATTGAAACCTCCGAGTCGATTTATCAGACCGGCATGACCTGCAACCTGCAAAAAAAGGGTGGTCCGACGGGGGTGTACCGGCCGCCTCTCCAATGATTAAATCAGTTTCCTTCGAGAAATAAAAGAAGATTCACTGTTGATTAATTTTTTTATCGCAGACCTTTATCTGAAGGTGACTCATTCTGAGATTTATCATCGCATGATCACGACGACTTTCCTATGGGACGACGATATAATGCTTCCCAATCTAAGTAACTCGCTTCTTTATCGTTAACTTAATATTAAATGATAACAACAGTGAAACGACGCTGGCATCATTCCTCCCTCAATCGTTGAGAGAAGATCGAGTACTTCCCTTTTATATAATCCTACTTGAGATAATGACCATCCATGTTACTTATTTATCCGACGGGGTGGACTTAGTTTCCAACTAGGTCTCACACCTCATAAGTGATCGGGATATCGTCATGGGCCATCTGGCCCCCTGTCCCACCTGGGGTTCCCTCGCTGCGCCGCTTCATTTCCATTCGGGTTCAAGGTCCTACTTCATACGCACGTTTTTAGCATCATCACTATCTAACATGTAAATAAAATGATCGGTGGCACTCCACCTTAATCAATACCCCAAATTGCATCAATTCTAATATTACGTATATAATTTTATCGCTCTATAAATTCATCCTACCACGTAGCGTGATTACTTTTAACTAAACGATTTAAAAGTGTTTTATTTAGCATCGATTATGCCTATGACAACTCCATGATCCAGCCAAAAGAAAAACATTTTGTTTTAAAATGCAAAAGTTTATGGGGTCAATTGAGAAACTCTTTAGCAATTCGTTGTGGAAAATCATCAGTTCTTTCCGATGTAAATTTGTGTTCTCTAGGCCCATATAGTTTGGGCCAAGCCCACCAAAAATTCGGAATCTTGGTATTAAACATATGCTGGTAACCAGCTACTGGGCTAGGCTGGTTGATTTTTTGTACCCCAACCCACCTGTAAGGATGGCCTGAGTATTGAAGCCCAAAATTGTACTAATAATACCTAATCACAAAACCAAGCTTTTTTTTTCCTTTTTTTTTTTAAGTGTTTGTTAAATTGTTGAGAGCCCATGATTGAGCTTAAGGTTCAAATTCTTTTTTTCTTTTTTTTCTTTTTTATCTTTCCTCTGCTTTACATGTCTAAATGAAATTTAAAATTATATTTGAAGGCCACAAAATTAAAGAAATAAAAGGAACGAAATGTATAAGAAAAGTAAAATTAAAAGTAAAATGAAGGAAAATAAAATTTAGAATTAAATTCCACATATTATTATTGTTTGCTACTAAAATTATCTTATTTATATTAATTCATTAAATGAATAATTTTAAAATATAAAAATATGTAAATTCCTGAAGAAATTATTGTAATTATATTTTATTTCTTTGAGATTTTTGCTGATTTATAATTATTTTGAAAGGAAAATAATTTTATTGATTCAACTTATAATAGATCAATAATTGATCAAAATATTTGTCACCCTAATTATTGAAAATAGAGATAAAAAAAGGCTAAGAGTGTTCTCTGTTATTGAAGAACTTGTTGAATATAATTAAATATATAAAAAATCTATTTTCTTAACAATTTTTATTTTCTTAGTAATTTTCAGGAACTTTCAAAACAATTTAGTGTGAATAAAGGAAAAATAGAGTCCTTATTTTGTACTTTACTCATTTACATAAATTTGACCAAAATTAATGTGGATGTGAAGATCTACATACATCTTGAAAGTCAAATATGACTTAACAACCAAAACCAGAGGCTAATGTTTTCTGCACTCAACATATGGAATATCTTTATCAAAGGCTTGAAGAAGGCTAAATGAAACTTGACATTCTATGAAATACTATGACATCTATCCTATGCACCCTGATCTTTCAACGCTTAGGTTTCACTAAGTTCAAGCTCCAACCCGAGCTTTCTTCCTTTTACACTTTGGATTTTTATACCAAACTAGCTTATTCAATGATTCATTTAAAGCCTATATACACTCAAGAGTTTCAAGCTCAAATCTCGAATTTTTCTGCTTTACTTCATTTTGCATTTGAACTGATATCTTCACAAATTTTTCGTTTATACACACGGAAAACTTTCTCTCTTAAAGCACAAAAATTTATCTCTTCCTCAAAGATATATCAAATACAATTTAAGCTTTTGATGTATACAAATGCGCACTCTACAACATTGAAACGAATTAATAGTAAATCAAGAATCTTAAATTGATAATTGATTAACAAGAGAAATGGGGTGATTATAATCAATGCAATACCGCTTTTTTAAATGATTCCCAACAACACTCTATTTATATAGTCGGAACCCAAAGAGCAAATAAGTTGTCAATCTGGGTTTAACGCTTTCTTTGCAATCAGTCGCTTTACACTGGGTATGTTATCACGCGAGCAAATTCATTGGATTTTAATTATTGGTGAACTAGTTAATCGTTTGGCTGCCACTACAGTCACTATTTATACTATGAATTGGACAAGGTACTCTAACCGATCGACAGTTTCATTCAACTGGCCAACTGTTTCCTTTTCTGGTCTTTAGATTAATTATTGCATCAAATCGATCGAGTTTCACACCTCATATGATTCTCAATCGATCGACCATTTCCTTGACTAGTTCTAGATGGATGTTATTAGATCCAACCAATTGAATTTACTACTCATTTGTCACAACCTGGCCTACCATTCTGTCCGGTTATGCCAAGCAATCAGATAACCCAATTGATTGATCGATCGAGGCTCCAGCCAACTTGATCCCTTTAAATGCTCAAACCTACGTGATGTTTCTTTAAAATACTTTTTTAAACCTTAGATGTTTCATTGAAGCACATTTTAGGATTATAAAGCCTAATGTTTTATGTTTGAAGTCGAGTTTTTAAAGGATATGCAATTTTTGGATTTAAAAACTAAGTTGTGAAGATTATGCATGTAAAAGATGATATACCCTAAAGTGCACCAATTCATTCATCTTAATTTCTTAAGCTTACAAAATATTCACTTGATGCTTGTGCTTGGAGTCTTGGTTTTTTTTATTTAAGTAAACTTTACTTTCAAGAGCTTGATCAAACACATCATTGACATTTTAAGCTTGGAATATCTTCATTTGATGTTTGATCAATTTCCAATCTATCACGCAACTCAATTTTATCAATTAGTAGTTATTAACATTGGTTTGTTATCAATAAAATTTTAATTGAGGCACTTTGGGTTAATAATCTTTCCATTTTTTATGATGACAAACTTTGGTTATCTAGTAAGAGTAAATCTCCCCCTTAAACTAATAGTCTAAAAATAATTGCATAGTACTTTTAATCAAATCAAACATATGCAAGTATTTAATACACAAGACAAAACATCAACATTAGATGTAAAAATCTATAAAATGTATAGTCTATTTTAGCACATAACTCCCTATACATTTGAGATTTCTTGATAATAACACATTTTTTATAAAATTAATGATTGATTAATGTATAATTATCTTTGGATTCGAACATAGTCCTGAAAATATTCATGGCACGTTACAAGTATTTTTCGGACATTATAAGTGAATTTTCAAATTATAATTTTTTCAAATACTTATAAATACAGAATTTTTTAAACTAACAGTGTTTTCTAAGATAGTGACATGGGGAAACCTAAAAGCATATTCTTAAGTATATTCCCAAGCATATTTTAAGATATTTGTATGAATGTTGATTAATCTTTTAGGGTTTTTTAAAGAATTGGAGTTTGTGTTTTTATGAAATATATTCTTACTTTGAATCAATAAAATTACTTATTTAAAAAAAAAAAGTTTCACTCAAACATAAATTGTTAAACTAAAAAACAAGAGGTATATTAATGGGGAACGAAAGGTCCCCAACTTAATTATAACATAGTACTCATCATATAATATATGTGCTAATTTATATTAAAAAGAAAAAAATATTTAACAATAATATTTACGATTCACATGCTTAATTCACTATATAAAGATTTAGTGCTTTAATATATCCAAATTAAAAGCTTTCATTAATCGCTTACTACATCGTATAAAATCCTTAATTGTTAAAAATAATTGATAATATTTACATTTTGATTTTTTTTTATGCTTAAACATTTTAATTATAATACAATATATCGTTTCCTATTATAATCAATTTACGATCTTTATTTTTCTACACTACGTATTTTTAAAACGTCGAACGTTATAAGACATTTGTTCGAAATAGTTCGAATCAATTTTAGAAATGAATAAAGGAAAGTGGTGATTTCATTCAAACATAACTCGAATTCAACTAACAATATTTAATTAAAGATGCTCTAATCAAATCAAAAGTGTAAGGGAAAGGACTTATAAAACCAGCATGGGACGATTTCAATGAACCCACACATGAGAACGGCTTGGTCTACCATGTGCCAGAACTTGATCTCAAACCATATAACAGATATTTACCCCTAAACTATATAATAAAAATAAAAACAAAAACTATGTGTTGAATGTGTCACATGCCAAATATTAAAAGTAGACTAACGGATATGTCCTGACCAGTTGTTACATGCCACTTTAATCTATAAACGATAAATTTTGATGTTCACCCATACAAACAATTTGTAATCGATTCAGATGGATTGATGGAAAAAGCAAATGGAAAACAATTTAAGAGGACAAATTAAAAATATATAAAATTAACTTATTTTTTTGAAATTCAAACAAGTATAAAATGACATATTTAAGATAAATAAATGCCTTTTAAGATTCAGTTATAACATAAGGGCTGAGAAAAATTGCTCGCGAGGCATTTAATTATCAGCTGGGGTTTATCTTTATATTTTCTTACGAGTGTTTTTGTCTAAAATAGAATATTTTTAGGTTAGTTTTATAAATAATTTTAAATTTAACATTTTTAAACTAATTTCAAAGATAAAATAAAGGAATAGAAATGAAGGGACTCGTTCAAATACCTAACTTAATTGAGGAACATTCCAAAATTTAAAAGGTAAGAAGGGTGATGGTTTTGGTTTCAAACAATTTATTTGCACTGTACTAAAATAAAATGTTTGATTGTAAATTAAAAAAAGGACAAACGGGAAAAGGAATCCAATGTAAATAGTTAAATGCTAGAGGGTATTGGAAATAATAATGGATTAAAGGTGTCATCTTTACAATAGAAAATTAGTTGTTGGAGAATGTACACATCATCCACATTGGTAAGGAGAAGATGGGGCAAGTTGTGGGTCATAATTTAATGCCTCCCCACCAAAATAGTTTATGCCTGGCGACACCTTCTTTCAATACCTTCCATCTATTTCTATTAATTAATTAATTAATTAATTCAAGGTTCAAAACTGAAGAAATAACCTGTTGATTCAATCATCACCTTGCTTTACAGCACAGATGCAATAAAACAATCCAGAATCTAGAAATTGGCGAGCGCCTCTTCCACTCAAACTATGGTTCTTCTTTTAAAAAATAGAAATAAAGAGTCTACTAAACTACTTTAAAATAGATTTTAATGACGTCGTGCTTAAGAATAAAAGAAAAGGTCCAATAATGTCTTTCTTTCTCTTTCGTAAAGTCATATAAACGATTCTTCTGTTGTACAAAGCAATGAACAGTTTTTTCAAAGATACTTTCCAAGACACCAAGCGACTACATGAAGATGTTTTTAAAAATAATTGTAAGAATAGTTTCAAGAATGATTTCTAATTATTTGTTTTTTTAATTTACTACCAATTGAAAATTTCGTTTTCACGAGCTACAAAACTGTGTTGCATATTCAAAAATATCAAGTAAAATATAACAAATTACTATAGATAAATAACTTTTAAAAATATTTGTTATCGAGAAACTCCCAAAATATCTATCTAAAGCAGAAAAGAGATTAATATATAGCCCGTATTTGAGTTGCTATAAAATATAAATGACTATATCATCGAACATGCGTGAGCAAGATGACAAGCCTTTTACTTTAATTAAATTCTCGAGCTTCAAATCTTACGAATTTAAAGAATGCTTTAAGCTGAGAAACTTTACCGTCTTTACATAATTTCAACTCATACGACTAAGATAAACGATTTGGGCTTTTAAATACGTTTTCTATGTTTGCACTTACAACCATTTAGGTAATACTCATCCTTAAAAACTAGCTATAAAAGAAAAAGAGTCTTAAAGGTTATCAACATACAAGACCAAATCATAACTTAAACGGTGTGGGACTGAAAATGGGTCACAACATACTGCTCAAGACGCTTGATAGTCCTAAAAAAAAAAAAAAAAAAAAAGGTTTATTGGATGTGAATTTAGAATTCTCATGTTTAGCTGGCCTCTTATCCCAAACACCCACATAATCAATCCCATTTTGGGAATGTCGAAATGGAGATCGGAGAACGTGGAATCACGCAGAGACACAGGGTATAATTTTTGAGATACTGCCAACACAGATGGAAGAGGCTATTTGACTCTCACAACTCCATGAGCTGGTTGGAGGTGGGTCCAGCCCACCCCAAAAAAAAAAAAAAAAAAAAAAAAAAAAAAAAAAAAAAACCCAAATCACAGAAAGATTTCAACAAGGAAAATAAAATTGACAATCTAATGGGAATAATTGCAGTACAGTGCAGTGAAAGAGGGATCTCCAGAATAAAAACAACATGGTGTGACTTTTCCTCCATATATTCCACTCATTCTACAAGTTTCTTTCTTTTTCTTTATTGTTTTCTTCCACAATAAAAAAATACGAAATAAAAAAAAGATTTATATGTGTCTTTGGGGAAAACTGCAGATATAAAAGAAAGCTTTTCCATTAATACCTTAAAAGAAATTATAAAAATACGATTAATAAAGAATAAATTATAATGTGTTTATATAAAGAAAATGTCCGAGTAAAAAATACCCTAACGATTTAAATTTCCCTCATATCACAAGAGATCTTTAATTTTTTTTTTCAATTTTTTTTTTCTTTCTTAAAAAACGTCTTATAGCTTCGACTTTAATATAAACCCAAAATCAAATTTTCAGCATTACAAAAAACAACATCCGCAAAAATGCTATGATATGAGATAATCTATAAATTAAATCACAGAACAAGGTTTTTGTTCTTACTGAATAATAGGATGTCTTCCTGGAGGTTGAACCTACTTTTGACTCGGGATTAGATGTCTGTTATATGTGTCCATCCTCACTTTAGAGGAATGCTTGATATGATATAAGGTGTATAATTTGTTGTGTCCTTATATATCCTTCACCGAAATATGGTGCATCAGTGGGGAATCTTGTTCATCCCTTTGATGTTTCCACCAATCATATATTGTCCTATTGGGGGCCCGTTACATTGTCCTTTCTATCTTTTTTGGGTATCTACTCAGCCAGAGGTTAGGTCTAGTCTAGAATGGAACACACATTTTTACCATACTTAACTCCAACAAAAGATAGTCGTCCATTGAAAAGTAGCCATAATCTCAACTTTTTTTCTATTAATTTTTTTAAGAATGTGGGAGATGAATTTTTAAATGCGACCGGTGATAAAATCATCAATCTACATATATCTCCATATTTTTCTATCTTAATAAAAAGGTTATTCTATATAAATATAGGTTTTTATTTATTTATTTATCGTCATATACGCTGGACGTCTCGCTGTATATGGCCATTCTATTTCAAGAATAATGATTTCGCTGCTTTCAATACGATATTTTGGGCCATCAGGTCACATTAAAAATAAAAAATCAAATCAACGGCACGATACACTTTAACCAAATTATGGGGATATTCGAATCTCATAATAATAATATAAAAAATTTAAGTTTAACTAATAAATATATAGATTGAAATAATTTATTATACTATCAATTGGGAGTATTATTTCACTTTAATAGTGAAAATTTTAATTATATATTATTACTAATTAATTAATTAAATTAATTTTTTTCTTATAAAAAGTAAAAACCTTGAAAGAGTGGGAACTTTTTCTTTTCCCAATCCCTTTGTAGTAAAAAGAAGTGAAATAAACCAGATGAGAAGATCTAGGAGGGCATCAAACAGTTGTCCTTCATCATTTGCCCAAATTTGATATACGCAATCAGAAGCTACAAATGGAGGTATATGTCTACTCTCTACACCCTTTTCCATGCGAATAATCAAGGGCAAATCCAAGAAACCAGGTTGTACAGTTCACCTGCTATGTCCTAATGTTAATATCTTTATTATATACACACTAGCAATATTAAAATACCAACTTTTAAATTTTTTTCAGTCCCCTAAGTAATATCCGTTATCATGGCAGTCCACCATTATCTTATTATTATAGCCACATTAACAAAAACAGTGAGGTCGTCATCACTCATTTAATTAAATCAATTAAATTTCTCGGAAATTCCAAAGATGAAATGGGTAATGAAAAAGCTCTAGAAAGAAACAAAACCATAATAATAGCAAAAACAGCAATTGACCCTGAGAATGCCGATTGCATTATATGTCATTATTCAACAAATCGTGCAAGTCCGAATTGACGTAACATGAAATCCCCATGAAAAGCAACAAAAGTTCATAGGACCACTTAATTGACACCACTATTAAAATCCCTTTTGCTTCGGGACCTCACCCCTATGAAGTAACAATAAAGAATATGTTAAATTATTAATAGGGGTAGAAACTGTAGAGCAGTAAAGAAATTGCAACTTTTCAAACAGGAACTAGTTACTGCATGGTCAAGTTAGAAAAAGCATAAAGGCGTGTGATTCATTTTAAAATTATTTAGTGTGCTTGCATTTACTTCTTATTCTTTAAATTTAATATTTTTTAATGTTTTTCTTAAAAATCAAATTCGTCCTCTATATTTTTAAAATAAAAAGAAGCTAAAAAATTGTAAACGATTTTAAGACCAATTTGATTATAGTTTAAATTTTTTTTTTTAATTCTAAAAAGTAAATGAGATAATAAGAAAAATATAAACATGTTGATTCTTTTTTTTTTATTCTTAAAAATATAAAAAACATAAAAATATAAATTAAAAAAAAAAAAAGTTTCAACTTTAGAAAAACACTAAAAGGGTGTTTACCAAAATGGTTTCAAAGACCATTGAAATAAATGATATTTATAAAACTGTTCTTAATAAAAGTTTTAAAAGACAATAAATTAAACATACCACCGACTTAAATCTCTCCTCTTTTACCTTTTCATTGAGTTTCGCTTAACACTTAAAAATCATATCGTTGTAAAATCCATGAAGCCTTTTTAAGAATTCAGCCTTTTACTTTTGTGACTTGTTCCTATATATATATATATATATATATATATATATATATAGGTATATATATATATATGTTATAGTGCCTGGTTTTAAAAAGGATTTTCATGCTGTATCCGATAGATTGAAATTTGAAACAAAAATATCAATTCAGTTAGAGCTGATACTGTAAAATTGAGTACTCATCTGATATTGTACAGTAATCATATATTATTTCCAATTTTACAGCCAAAAGTATCTCAGGCTTTTTGGTTTTTTTTTTTTAATTTCTAGAAACAACTTTCACTGTGATAAGTAGTACTGTTGACAGAAATCATTAGAAATCCCCAATAAAGAAAGTTAATGAGATGGACCTGTAGGTAGTAGTTCAATAAAGATATAAAATCATTAAATAAAAGAAATATATATATATATACCCAGTACAAAATTAGTGAATCAAATTTTATAAACTATACAATACAACATAATAGCCCAGATTAGTGCTACTGTCAAACCCACAGATAAATGATGATGATTAGATGCATGGATAGGATAACTCCGCAAGGAACAAGTGGTCAGAAAGGTGGAGATTACGGAAATGGGAAATAGAGGGGTTGAAAAATTTATGAGTGTGGGAACCAAATCATAATTACTGATAAAAAACAAGATGTGCTACTAATCAATCTGTTACTGGTACTACTACTACCCTCCAATTTGAATGCGTTGAGCTTTCCAATTTTTTAACTTTTGAGTTCAAAGTAGAAGGGTCTACGTTTTATAAATTAAATATTAATAGTAGCTGGACATGATTAAAGGGGTGAAAAGGAAAGAGGAAGTTCCTCTTGGCCTTTCACGTGGGTCTCCGATTATATTAAACAAAAGAAAGCAAAGCAGAAAGAAAGAAACAAAGAAAATTTTCTTGCATCATATAGAAAAGAAAAAGGTAAAATCTATTAAATATCCTTGTCGTTAATACAGCATTTCCTTATTTATACCACCCTTCTTTGCCTTCATCCCCTGCACCATTCACCCCAAAATCCCAAAGATGGCCGGTGGGAAGTGGTCCTTCACCGGAATCACAGATTCCGGGACAAGCACACTTCCATCTCCAAGAGAAACAAAAGCTCTTCTTGATCGTCTTTTCCGTGTTGCCTGCTGCAGCCGTATTGGCAAATTCGTCGCCGGAGTCCACTCCAGGAAGAACTCCACCGACGATGTGGAATTGACTGCTGGGCATGAGATTCTCAAATCTTCATGCAGTAGCACCCGGTTCCCGGATTTATGCTTCTCTGCCATTGCAACTAATCCCGGAGTCAGCAAAAAGGTGACCAGCCAAAAGGACGTGATCGAGATTTCTCTCAACATCACCGTTACCGCAGTCGAGCACAACTATTTCACCATCGAGAAGATCCTGGAATTCAAGAATCTCACCAAGCGTGAGAAGACCGCTCTCCATGATTGCCTGGAAACCATAGATGAGACGCTGGACGAGCTCCATGAGGCCGTGGACGACCTGGAGGAGTACCCCAACAAGAAATCCCTAATTCAGCACGCGGATGACCTCAAGACACTGATGAGCGCGGCAATGACGAACCAAGAGACGTGTCTGGACGGGTTTTCGCATGACGATGCCGATAAGGTCCGAGAGTTGCTGCTCATAGGTCAGAGGTATGTGGAACGGGCTGTAGTAACGCATTGGCCATGATCACGAACATGACGGACACCGACATAGCCAAAGAAGGGAAACTATGAACAGGAAGCCTGCGGATGAGAGGAACGAGAGAGGGTGTCTGGCGGCCGTCCGGGAGGACAGGAAACTATTACAGTCTCGTCGGTTACGCCTGACGTAGTGGTGGCGGCAGACGGAAGTGGGATTACAAGATTTGGTGTCGGCAGCCGTGGCCGCCGCCCCTGAGAAGAGCAGTAAGAGATACATTATCAGAACCGCGCCGGGGTCTACAAGGAAAACGTGGACGTGGGGAAGAAGAAGACCAATATTATGTTTTTGGGAGATGGCCGGAGCAACACCATAATTACCGGAAGCAAAAATGTTGTAGATGGCAGCACAACCTTCCACTCTGCAACTGTTGGTAAGCTCTTGTGTGTCTCTTTTCCGATATGCTATTGAGTTTGAGATTCAATGTCTCGCACCACCCAATGGAAGTTAGATTTAAGAAAAACCTAGGGAAAAAGACAAGGGTACTCCACTTCCACCAAACCGACATGCGTGTGCGTGTGTCAGTTTAAATTTCAAATTTCTTATCCATTCCATTCCCGATGTGGTATGTCCTCACTCGACTCATTTCGGTCACTTGGCAAGTTCACAATGATACACTGATTCCGCACCCTTTCATTCCCGATGTGGTATGTCCTCACTCAACTCATTTCGGTCACTTGGCAAGTTCACAATGATACACTGATTCCGCACCCTCTTTGTTTCTGGTCTCTGTTTTGACTTTTATACTCCATTCACATTCTGAGGGGGGGTGGGGTTTCAGATCCACTTACAAAACTCCTCTATGAGGAGAGGAAAAGACGCTGAGATCAAAGTCCATTTTGGCTAATTGAGGAAGAAGAGAATGAAGAGAGATAATCATCCTAATGTAATGACTGTCATCCCAGATTTCAGAACCATTAGACTGGATAGTCCAACGATTTAAAAGCACCCAATTAATAGAAAGTACACACTCATATAAAATGATGATAGTGAGACGCGGCACACATCATTTAGTTCACGGGAACACGGCAGTTCGCTGTCTGATTTGACTAATCACATTGAGATTCGTTGATAACACAGACCATGCCATTATGTCATCATAAACGTGGACCCGGCCGGGCCCCATAATCTCTCCTTTACATTATCTTCTAGTTCTACGACTAAATCCCACTTGATACGTGCCTCAGCTAACGAATCTCTTTGTCCGAAGTTCACTCCTCTTTTCCTTGTAGCATGAGTACAAGGCTAGTTGTTTTTTAATTGCGCCTCTTTGAAAAGGAACCATCTCAAATATCAAGAAATTTATTTTTATTAGTTTTGAAAATGAAAAAATCTATACAAATGGAATAGAGAGTCGAGACGCTAGATATAGACGCCAAAATGGGAAAAGCTCATCAACTGATGAGGAGAAAATACGAAAACTCAGCATAGGGGCTAGGATGGACCAAGGTTACTATACTGCCTTTCTGACTGGCAAAATGGGGTATACTACTATGGGCCTAGAATGCATTTGCTTCATGATGGCTTTCAACTACATAAGGTCAAAGCGATCTCTCATCTCTTACAAAGATTTACAATTTTAAATCTCACATTAACATCATTAATGGCTTCAGACTTGACAGTTGGGTCCATATATACATGGAAGGCAATATGGATTTCTAATTCTTGTCTGCATATGTAACTCTCACCAAGCTTACATGAATGCAAATAAAGAAATTTTTTTTTGTTGAATGTGATATGAGAAATAATTTGCTTTAGCCTTTGGATGATTCAAATTATTAAGTTGTTTTTTTCATGCGGGTGCAGCGGTGGTTGGTGGAAAATTTCTAGCCCGGGACATAACCTTCCAAAACACAGCAGGGCCTTCAAAGCACCAAGCAGTTGCTCTACGTGTTGGGTCAGACTTATCAGCATTCTACAAATGCGATATACTGGCATACCAAGACACCCTTTATGTTCACTCCAACCGCCAATTTTTCATTAATTGCCTTGTAGCGGGTACGGTTGATTTCATCTTTGGCAACGCTGCAGCACTGTTCCAAGATTGTGACATCCATGCTCGCCGCCCCAATTCAGGCCAAAAGAACATGGTTACAGCTCATGGCAGGACTGACTCTAACCAGAACATTTGAGAACGGTGATTCAGAAGAGCAGTGCTGGTGCCACTTCTGGATTTACAAGCCGTTAAGAGCAACTCCAAACTTACCTCGGGAGATCAGCGTAGAAGACACACTGAGACTCGTATTCATGCAATCATCGATAACTGATGTGATCCACCCTGCTGGATGGCATGAATGAGGAACTTTGCCTGATATTGTATTATGCAGATACAAAAACACTGGGCAGGGGCTGAATCTCAAACAGAGTGTCATGGATGGCTACAAGGGGGATATAGTGTAACTGAGGCTCAAAGTTTCACTGCTGGGAATTTCATTGCAGGCAGCAGTTGGTTAGGACTCCACTGACTGGCCTCTCTTTGGTCTGTAATTGTAAACTAGTAAACTAAGATTTTATTTAAATAAACACAAAGACTAACATTTTTCCCTCACATTTAACTCCGTTATGGAGTCAAATTAAACGCAAATGCAAAATAATCAGCGCGAGATAATCATGCATAGAGAGAGACTTTTAACGCGAAACTCCCAAAGCCAGATATAAAAACCACGACCTGGTTTAGCCCACCCAAATATCCACTATAATAATTTGCGTGACAAACCTAACTCTAAACAAAGGATCCCAAAACAAAGCAAATCATCCAACATAATAAATTAATGTGCAAATCTAAATTAAATCAAAAAAAAAAACAGATTGATTAAGATCTCACCTAATCTCATACAACCAATGCTCACGCAGAACAAAATCGCCACGCATTTTCTTTCTCAAGCCTCCGAAAAATAACACCAGCCCGCCTCGCTTTCGCTCCAGAAAACACCCACTACGTCAGCCAGAAGAACACTCCACTGGCCTCCTCTATTTTCTCGGGTCTAGAATAAAAACGCCCACAGCCTCCGTTTTTCTACCTTAAAAAACAGCACGCCCTTCACGCCCATACGACCTCTCTTCTTTCGCTCTCGCCTCTTAAAAAACTCGTCGGCTGTACTCTAACGGGCTTAAGAGAGAATAAAAGAAATTGGGCCACATGACTCGGGCTTTAATTCATTTTTACAATCTCCTCCACTTCAACATGCGAGATAACACTCTAACAACTCAATTAGAGTCCATGCCTACCGACCAAGACAAAGCTTCAGCCTTCTCCAGAATAACTTTGTCATCATATCGTAGGGATTAAAATCAGGTGAATCTTCTTAAGTTCTTTCATGTTCTTTCCAATGACATCTCGTAACCAATGATATCTCACATCAATGTGTTTTGTACGAACTGACAAGATTCTCGTCAAGTCCATAAAGACTGACTATCACAAAACACAACATACTCATCTTGCATCAAACCCAAATTTCGGAGAAATCTCTTCATCCATAAACACATCTCACGCTTCAGCTTGCCGCTTATATATTCCGCCTCGTGAAGTAGGCTGCCGACACACTTTGTACTGCACGCTCATGAAATGTACCTCCCAAAGAAAAGGAATAAAAAACCAAGTCAATCCTCTACCATCAAGGTCACCCCGCCAGTATCGCATCCTCAGAAACCTTCTAACACCGGGTTTCAACCCCCAAAACTCAACCATCACTCTTCAGCACCCCCTCAAATATTTGAAAGATCCATTTCATCGCTTCCCAATGCTCCTCGGATTCGAGAGAAATCTACTCAACAGACTAACAACATGTGTACACGTCTCAGATGAACCATAAGAATATATACGACTCCCACTCGGGCCGAGAGTAAGGAATAGAGGCCATCTTTCCTTTCATCCGTAGAAGAGTGCATAAGCTTCTCGCTGCTAAAGTGATCGGGCTGGGAAAAAGCGAACTACTTAGCATCTTTCTACATTGAACCTTTCAAGCACACGCTCAACATACTTTTCCGTGACAACCACAACTTCTTTGCCTCTATCTCAGACCAGATACCCAACACATTTGTTTGTGCCCTAAGTCCTTCATGTCAAAGGACTTGAACAACCTCTCTTTCAACTTGCCAATCAATTTCAATCATTCCCGCTATTAACATATATCAACATAAAGTAGTATAATGGTACGAAGTTACCATTTGTAAACTCGAAATAAACACAATCAGATCCCGCAGATCCGCCCTCTCATACTCGTGGCTCACCATAAAAGAATCAAACTTTGTACCACGCCTTCACGCTGCTTCAAATTCTTCTATAAAGACTTTTCTGAATTAAGAAACCATGCAAGGTTCTACCTTTACTTTAAACCCCTCAGTTGTGACATGCAATTTTTTTCATTCAAATTTCACCAATGAAGAAAAGCAGCTTTCACATCTAACTGCTCGGGCCGAGAGTTCAAACCAGCAACAACTCAAAACAACCTACAAGATATTTTCACAACCCTAGAGAATATCTCATCAAAGTCAATTTTTCTCGCCCAAAACCTTTTACTACTCAAACGAGCTTTATACTTCCAAAGAATTTTCCATCACTATCTTTCTTCAACTCGAACAACCATTTGTTCCTTAATGCCTTTCGCTCTTTGGTTCACAACTATAATCGTCACTTTAACAAAGAATGCATTTTTCCGCATAGCTTTCATCCAATTTTACCTTATCTCGCATGAGTCTCTGTATTTTGAAATTCTCTCGCCCCTCATCAGAATCAACACATACTAAGAAGGATATTTCGATGATGGATCGTACCTCCTATTATCCTTCTGACCCCTGGAGGGTTCTGAAATCACTGCCGAGGAGGTCGCCCCTCGCTCAACAATGTACTTGACTACCGCATCCCATCATCAACCACCGCTCTCGTGCTTCATCACCGCCATCTCTCGCTTCCCATCTATAGTACGCCGCAAAGGAAAATGAATAACTGTAGGATCAATAACACCATCATCGATAGCTTTAAACCCTTTTCAAATTTTCTCACAACTCAAATAGTCCATTCTCTGTAAAATATCACATCTCTACTTCTGAAAATCTTCTTTTTCACTGGATCCCATAATCTGTACCCAAACTCTTCATTTCCATGTACCAACAAGGATACATGGAAAAAGCTTTGTCATCAAGCTGAATTTCTCGGGGCTGCAGGACATGCAAAAGCCTTGCACTCCAAAACCTTAAGACGATTGTAACAACATCTTTCCGTCCATACCTTCTCTTCCTGAATAATAAACCCAAAGGAACCGAGGGAGACCTATTTATCAAGCAACAAGCAAGACGAATAGCCTTCACCCCAAAAATACCCTGCTGGGGTAGCTTTGCCATTTTAGCATGCATCCGACCTTTCCAACAATAGCGCAAACATCCTCCCGCAACACCATCAGGCTGCGGAGTACCAGAACCGCCTTCTCATGTCTAATACCATGTGCCGAAAGCAGAGGTTTTAAACTCCTGATGTGGCATCACCTCCATCACAGACAAGACACTTCAAAACTTTCCCGCTCTTTCAACTAAGGCAACAAATTTCTAAAACCGACACTGATCTTCGCTCAACAGATAAACCTCAACATCTTCTGATGCATCATCAACTTGGCACGTGACAAAGCATCTATTTCCACCCAAGGACTCCACCTCAAAGGGACCACAAACATCGAATAAAACCTAATTCCAAAATATTGATTTTTCAAGATTTAGAAAAAAGAAACTCTATGATGTTTTCCAAATAAACAATAATCACAAGGGTTAAGACTGCCACCTTTAGTAAAGCAAAGATATCTTTTTCGCTAGTATATGCAACCCTTTTCGCCTATGTGACCCAATCTTGCCATAAATTGGGTGAACCATCTTCAGCCATTCAATTCATCTCCACATATTTTCACAATTGTCCTCAGAAGTGTGCTTAACCTCGTTTCTAGCAAAATACTAAAGAACCTTGGTAAGCTTCCATTTACTGCTACCAAGTAATTACAGCATCCTTCCCGATCCAAGGCACCTAAATAAGATTAAGACGTAGTCAGAACATGCCGCACATCCTCGAGTCAATGAACAACCAACGCCCTGGTCAGATGCAAACATCACCAATACCCACAATCTGGTAGTAGCTGGTGTTACCCATCTTCACAGTACCAAAGTCTCCTGGCCTCGTACGATGAAGAACTCCCCATTAGGAGTGAAGATAAGAGGTCAGTCAGATCAATAATCCACTAACCTCATTATCCGTAATGTGCAAACATTCTCTACCCCAAAATAGAACTCCGCTTACATCTTCGCGACAAAGCAAATGCAGAGCTTTTATTTTCATCTTTCCTCTGATGCCATTTCTTTTTGTTCCCGCTTCCAAGCATAACAATTTCTTTCATATGTCCTTCCTACCACAATGATAACACTTTCTTCTTTCACTGTGACTTCCTCCTGACGCGACCGCCTTTCGATTTACCACGACCCAGGTTCTCTATTTTTACCTCTACCCTCGTTTCCTGACAAGAGCCCTGCCTCGTAAGATATTCTCGTTTCCTTCCTTTTCCTGGGCCATTAAACAAACTCGTCTTTTTACCATATCCACGGTTAATCGCTATTGGGGAGCCGAGTTACTAAGTGAGATAACCAGGAGATCCTAACCATCCCAAGAAAGTTAACTCAAAAGTGCAACAATGCTTGCAACTCATCTTCAATCTTCATCTTTCATAAGATTTAACCGTTCACCAACCTCAAAGTCACCGGTGTGCTCAAGCACAACAGGCCCATTTTTATACTTCGGGATTTACTCAGCCTCTAATCAAAGTGGCTTTATTCGTATACCGCTTCATACATGGATTCTAATTTTTCCAAAGCTCAAGAAGATCGCCTCCCGCGACACGTGATTTAAACACACTCGGCCTACCCACCGGTCCGATTAGAGCCATCGTTTTTCTACGCACGATCTTCCAGCCCCGTTTCGACATATCTCGCTTACTTATCCCCATCAATGCGCGCATATAAACTCGCAATAAAGAATATTCCATTCTCGCTTCCAACACGAGACAGGGCGTAGTCTAATCATACCCTACTTCCGAAGATTCCTCCATTTTGCAAACCAACACCAACCACAATACCTGCATAACAAAAACCAGCTCGATACCACTTGTCGGGAAATAAACACAAGACCGAATATTTTTCCCTCGTTGATTTAACCTCAGAAATAACGAACTGCACTTAAAATAATCCGCGGCCGAGATAATCACAAAAAAATGTGAGAGAGAATTTTAACGCAAAACCTCCCCAAAGCCGGGTAAGATAAAACTACTGACCTTGTCTGAGCCACCCAAATATCCACTATAATAATTTGCGACAAACCTAACTTCTAAACAAAGGATTCAAACAGTAAAATCAACCAAATATAAATAATAAATTAATAAAAGAATCTAAATTCTCAAATCAAAAAATGTGATTGACGAAGATTCCCACCCAATCTGCATAATAAATCCTGGGCTTGTTCTCACAAGAATAAAAATTGCTGCTGCAGATTTTCTGCTCCGGGAAAAATAACACCAGCCCGCCTCTGTTTTCTGCTCTCCAGAAAAACACTCCACGGCTGCTCAGCAGAAGAACACTCCACGGCTCCTCTATTTTCTGCTCTAGAATAAAACGCAGCTCTCCTTCCGTTTTTCTACTCCAGAAAAAAAACAGCACGCCCTTCACGCCTCCACACCTCTCTTTTCAGCCTCCTCAGTTTTCTTAATTAAAACCTCTGCTGGCTGTAGCCCTAATGGGCTTAAGAGAGAATAAAAGAAATTGGGCCGCCACATAATTTGGGCTGGACCCACTTTACAGTATTCTTCTGGTGTTGGTGAATGGTGAGTGTATTGAATTGAGCATGAGTAATAGTTTGTGGATTGGAGGTTTTTGGTCAGCTCAATTGATGCTGTAATTCCTTCAGGAATAACAAGAAGGCTGCATTTGAAGCTTCAATTCTACTCATTAGTTCGTCTTGTTCCTGCTTCACTACAAAAGCTTAAAGAGTTCCGGGTGATCTGCTGCACAAGGAGAGTATAATAAATATAACATTTGTGTAGGCATAACCAAAGAGAAACCTGGAGTGGACCGATCCAACTTCGCTCTAGTCCTATTCATATTCATAAAGAGTCCGCTATATTCATTTCAGACACGCATCCGGCGTACCTATTGCCTAAGCCTTTATTATGACATAGTCGAAATAAATAAGATAAACAGCAACAGCCGTCTTCACACGGCATAGGACACGTGGATGATACAGCTTGTAAGGCTTATAAAAAGAAAGACACTAAGAAAATCCCTAATCAATCAATCATTTGTGGAAACCCTTCCTTCCAAAACCCACCAAGAATTCAGAAAATCTACCAAAAAACAGAGGAGCCCAACCAGAGAAACAGCAAGCGGGAAACTCGAAACCATCTCAACAATAGCAAATGGATAACGTTATATCAGTTTCCACATTTTGGGCTTTGCAGAGGACCCAACACTGGAAAAATGATTTTGGGTTGTGAGAAAAATAAAGCCATTGATAAGAAAGCAATTCGGTTGTTCATGAGATGCAGGGCTCTGGGTTTTGTGTTTTTGGGTGCCCTGGCCGTATGAATTCAATCAGGACATATCATCTTGTTCTAGGAAACTTTGGTTGAAAAACCATTTAAACAAATCCACATTGCAGGATCTCATCTTCTTCCATTCCCATGAAAGTGTTAAAAATATTATGTCTTTAATAGCCTCCCTCCTCGAGTGTAGCCTTATTCTCATAGTCAAATAAATCAAATAGTCTTTTATGAATTTCAAATTAACAAATATTGAATAAATTATAAAGATGCGACTTGAACCTAGTATCTCTTGTCAAACTAAACTTTGCTACCATATTAAACAACCAACTATCTTAAAATCTCTAAGCTTTACAAGATTTTTACATGGCTTAACATACTCTTTAAAAAATAACCGCCTGTGGTGCATTATGAGAAGGGTCAATCATTTATCAAGGCCTTCTCGACTGGATCATTTATACTGTAAACTCTTAGTTTACCCCATCAAATTACTTGATTTATACAAATGCAGAGGATAGAGCTGCTTAGACGCTGCCACTGAAAAACTAGGCTGAAAGGAAGCCCATTGAGGTCGCTTGATGGATAAAAAACAGTCATCAACAAAGCTCATAAAAGGGTCAAGGTAATGGACCTATACCAAAGGAGCTTGGGTGGTCGTGTTGGGTTGGTCCAATTATAAGTTTGAAGACTGCTGGACTGAAACAAACGTTTGCTTTGTTAACAGATTTAGTTAATTCTGTTTTACAAGTTCTTTGTGATTATGAAAAGGAAAGACAGAGACTGTATAAAACGGAAAACAGAGCAAGAGGTCTTGGGGGTTGTTCTGCTTTTCCTAATGGAGATTGATCTTCTACTCTGAGAGAAGAATGTGAGCCTGGAAAGACAGGTAATAAAATTGACTTCCAGTTTGCTTACTTTTCTTGGTGAAAGGTTCTAGTTGAATGAGTTCATCTTGGATTTTTCTTGTGAAAGGTTCTAGTTGACTTGTTTTCACAACAGATCGAACTTGCTCATTCTTAGATCCCAAAGTTTTCTGGATTTTTGGAAATTTACGGTGGAAGCTATGGTTCTGTTCTGGCCATCTGCTTCACTATGGATCTAATATGTCTTTTCTTAGTAGTGACAGTACCCAAATCTTGTACTCATATTTAAACACATTTCTTACTTAGTATTTGTGGTTTTTTCTTAAAAATTTCACGTGCTGTTTATAATAAATAACACCCTTTTTTTTTTACAACTTAAAGATTCTCATATAAGACAAAGAACTGTCTCGACTCGAATCCGGGATCCTTCCTCTCCCTAGATGTCATGTCTTTTTAAACTTTGAATATTTTGCTCTACCAACTGAGTTAAACATGTGAACACAAATACCACATACTTGGATCAAGTTCTTTTAGCATAAATTTAAAAAACAATAGGGAAACATCCAAATGGAAGGACATATGGAGATATGGAAAATTCGTGTGTACCAGCAGCAGCAGCTCTTAGTGGGACGCGGTTTAGGCATGGTAATGGTTGAGTTGTAAGGGTCAAACATTGACAAAAATTATATTGTTTCACTTCCTCATTCTCATTAGATATCTTATGACGACGTATTGCTCAATTAACAAATGATAGATACAGAAATTCTTGTGTTTTTCTCTAAGAAAAGAAAGGCAAATCTGAAGAGGTAGGTGTAAGAGGCGCAATTGCCGGGGCCGCGTCAATGAATTTTGGGACATTGCACATGGGGCCGCTTGTCCATTTGAATCAGTCCATATGAAAGGGAACCCAACACCAAATCATGCTAATCTATTCTTTCTCATCATTTTAATCTTAAAAGAAGTTTTAATTTTTAATCAGCCGCTTCTTCACTACCAAGAAAGAATACAGAACATAGTACAAAAGGGAAAACATAAAAATAATAGAACATATAAATGTAATGATTGAGATTTTTCTTCGTTCAATCTTTGGAATGCAGTTGTTGATTTTTTTTTTATTCGTAAGAGAATTAGTTTAAATATAATATGACATAAAAGTATTTTTTATGTGAGGTTTGACTTTTGAGGCATTGGATAAGTTGACACACGGTTTTGTCTATCTGTTTAGAGATACTTTGGGCATTTGGGAATGAATGAGACGGAAAGGGTTGGGTTGAGATGCTTTCACGTGGGTCACATTTGTCATTCCCAAATAAACACGTCATTCCAGTTTGGGTTCAAAATAACCCTTTTATAAAAAATATATATTAATTTAAGGTAATTTTAAAACTTTTATTCAAAAGTATCCTCTTATTTCATAGGAGGTATGTAATTTTTCATTTTCAATTTAATTTGAAGCCATGATTAACAATGGTTTCATTTTCAAATTAAAGTTGTAGTGTAAAAATGGAACTGTAGTTTTTGGATGTGGCTTTAGTTTAAAAATGAAGATGTTGTTTTTAATCGTGTTTCTAACTTGTATTAAAAAAAATGTGTTGCGTATAAAGAATAGTCTCTTAAAGTGGCTTTATAATCGGTATTTTTTTAATAAAGTCATTTGACGTAAACCCTTTTATAAAAAAAATATATATTAATTTAAGGTAGCTTTTTGAAACTTTTATTCAAAATATTCATTTCATACCATATAGGACAGATACTTAAATTTTATTTAAAAGCCATAGTTAGATACCCAAAGTCTTTTGAGTTATAAACTAAGGCTTTAGTTTTAAAAGATGGAACTATAGTTTTTAACTGTGACTTTAGTATAAAAGAAATAAAACTGTAACTTCTAGATAAGGAGTTTAGTTAAAAGCTAGAAGCTATTGTTTTTAATTGTGACTTCTAACACATTAAAAAATAAATAAATAAATTGGACATCTTTCCTATTATACATAACATAATTTAATAATAGTTTCAATATTTTTTGAATAAAAAAGTCATTTTTGACCCAAACTTCTGATCATTGCCCATCTAAATGGTAGAAAACAGAGTGATTTTAACCGTCTCTACAAAACTGATTAAACATCTTAACGAGGTAGCATCGAAGAGGAAACTAGAAAGAGATTATGGTTTCACTGGTCTAAACTATTATAAAAACTGAAAACCCCTCACCTCCACACATTCCAAAAGCTCCCCAAAACCAAATATTGAATTGAATATCCCTGTTGCAGCGCCTCTGATCTATCCCCTCCTCTAGCTACTGATACTACTACACAATTTTTCATAAGATTCCATCCATTCCTTCAAGGAGTTATAGCAAAGTAGACCAGTGGAAAGAGCAAGCATTCAAGCGCAAGACCCGCAAGCGTCTCATCATTCTCATCGTCTCCTCCGTTGTGTTGGTAGCTGTCATCATCGGCGCCGTCGCCGGAACCCTGATCCACAAGAGCAAGTCCGACTCTAGCTCCGACTCCGCCCCTGCCGGTTCCGTTACGCCGGCCACCTCCATCAAGGCTGTCTGCAGCGTCACTCTCTACCCGGATTCATGCATCTCCAGCATCTCTTCCCTCGACACCTCAAACACCACCGACCCAGAGGAGTTCCTCCGGCTCTCTCTCCGAGCCGCCATTGCCGAACTCTCCAAGCTTTCTTCCTTACCCAATCAGTTCATCGCCAAAGCCAACGATGCCCACCTCAAGAAGGCGTTGGGAGTCTGCGACAGCGTGTTCCAAGACGCGATCGATCACCTCAACGACTCCATCTCCTCTATGGAGGTGGCGGAGGAAGGTGTTAATCAGTCTCAAGATCGACGACATCAAGACCTGGCTCAGCGCCGGCCTCACCGACCAAGAAACTTGCCTGGATGTCTGCGAGAACTCAAAACTCTACCCTCCTTGCTGATTTCAAAACAGCGATGCATAACTCCACCACATCTTCTGTAACAACGGCCATTGTCACTAAACTGATCGGAATCCTCCACCCAGCATTTGACCTCCCGGTTCACCGGAAACTACTGGGGTTCTCCAAATCGGTCAATATCCCGATTGGGTGGGCGCCGGCGAGCGGAGACTCCTCCAGGAAACAAATCCGACCCCAAATGTGACGGTGGCGAAGGACGGCTCCGGAGACTGCAAGACTATTGAAGAAGCAGTGGGAAAGATACCGAAGAAGAAGTAAAACCCGATTCGTGATACACGTGAAGGCAGGGAGTACGCCGACACATCATTCTAGATAAGAGCAAATGGAATGTCATGATATACGGCGACGGCAAGGATAAGAGCATCGTCTCCGGCAGCTTGAACTTCATTGATGGGACACCCACCTTCGCCACTGCAACTTTCGGTACATTTTTTTTCACCTCCTTTTGTCCCTTTTCTCCACTTTCCCCATTCACTCTCCGGTGATGCCCATTCTCTCTCTTTGATGCTTTACTTTACTGATTTCATACAATAAAAATAGGATAAATCATATCAAGCATGGCCGCCGGCCTTAGATTGCATTCAATGTCCACACATTTTTACTCTCATTAATTAGTCTTGAAGATCTTGATAGCCTCAAACATGGGGTTGGAATGGTTGGTGGGTATGAAATTATGAATTGACACTGCTGCATTATCATCACCATTGATTATTATTGCCTAACTTTGTGCTGCACCCAATGGCTCTCTTTCTTTTTTTTCTTCCTTTTTTTTTTTAGGATTTCGCTTCTGTCTGTCTGTCTGTCTGTCCGTCCGTCCGTCTCCCCGTGAATCATGTGAATTTTCCATTTCCATGTGGAAACAACGAATCAGAATAAATAGAAGGGTTGTAGACTTGTAGTTGGATCCTAGTCACTAACCCCAACACCGTGTGCATTTTAGCATGTCTATTAACTCCTCCGGCCCAATAGGCTCAGACCCATAGCTATAGCGATGGGATTTGTACTTTGGTGATGAGTCAGCACATACTTGACTTTTATAGATATCTTTGACTTTTTAAACTTATAACGATTTGATATACTTGTATGACAATGTTTTAAAGTATGTACTTTTCATTAGAGCATCTACGATCCATTTTCTATATATATATTTTTTTAATCATTTTAGTTAGTCAAATATAAAAAGTGCCAATCACTCTGTTTAGTTTTTATTTCGTAGATTCATAAGGAAATATGGCTACTTAAATATGATGAGTCGTTTGAAATTTCTAAATTACCTATACATATATATTTTTTTATATATGTTTCTTTTTAGTGAAAGTGGAGTGTAAGGAATAGAGAATGGTTGAATTGAATTTTAAAAGTTCTTAGTTAAAATAGTAAATTTAATATTTAAATATATTTTGAGTAAATTTATTTTTATTGAGGTGTAATTGAGAGAATCTTTGCTTGAAATGCGTCCTTTATCTTTATTTCTACTGATCAGTAATACGCACTTTTCTGATAGCGCGATGTATACTTACGCATGACTAGTCCTGTATATATTTACAGTTGCACCGCGGGAAGGGATTTATAGCGAAACATGAGGTTTGAGAACACGGCCGGTGCGGCGAAGCACCAGGCGGTGGCGTTCCGGTCAGGCTCCGACATGTCGGTCTTCTACCAGTGTTCATTCGATGCTTTCCAGGACACCCTCTACGCCCATTCCAACCGTCAGTTCTACCGGGACTGCGACATCACCGGCACCATCGACTTCATTTTCGGCTTAACGCCACTAATCGTCTTCAGGGCAACATCCAGCCCAGGCAGCCATTGTCAAACCAGTTTCAACACCGTACAGCTCAGAATAAGAAAGACCCAAATCAGAACGCAATTTCTATCCAAAAGTGCACAATCTCGGCTCTCCGATGCTCTGACGGCGGCCACGTATCTAGAGGCCATGGAAGTACTCCACCACCATCATCACATGCAGACGAACATCAGCTCCTTCTGAACGCAAAAGGATGGAAGGAATGGGTCTACAACATTGATCCTCGAGCACCATCTTCTATGCTGAGTAATAAAAACAGGGCCAGGGGCTACTATGGATAAAAGGGTGAAATGGGCAGGATTCATAGCAAATATCACAGAGGATGAGGCAGCCAAGTTCACGGTTGAAACATTCATCCAAGGAGCCGATTGGTTGCCGGCCGCCAGCGTCACCTACGATACATCCTTGTGATTCCATTCCATACACCATTCTCAAAACATTTTTCTCAATGTTGTACTACTACATAGATTCAAGACACTTTGTTCATTTAATATCTTTTTTTGGCCTTGTACTTAAAAAATCTCAGTGGGCGTTCTATTTATCTAAAAGAATCAAAGAAAAGGTATAGATTAAAAACACTTCAAATATTAAGTCAAATACAGCACTCTCAAAACAATTTTGTCTCATCATAATGGTTCTGTTTTGAGGTTGTGGGTTGTATTATTGTACTTGTACTACACAGATTCAAGACACTTTGTTCATTTAATTTTTCTTTTGGCCTTGTACTTCAAAAAAAATTCAGTGGGTGTTTTATTCATCTAAAAGAATCAAAGAAAAGTTAGAAAATATAATTGCTCAAATAGATTAAAAAACTTCAAATATTAATTGCTCAAATTTTCCTATAAATATTAGAAAATATGCGTTTAAGGATTATTGTGGAGTATCCTATTTGTATAGTTTCTTCATAAAAAGAAAAAAAAACACTTCCCGTTGGACATGAGTATGGTTTGCCACAAACACAATTCCCATTTATCTTTGAGCTTCAGATGTATTTAGGTTTTTAATTATTAAAATAATTTGAAATAATAATGTTTAAATTAATATTTGAACAATATCTTAATCATTAACTATAGTATTTAAAACTTTTTTTAAAAATTAATACTCAGTCATTAGCACCCAATATTGATTTTTTAAAAGAAAAAAAAAATCAATGCCCATAATTATTGATTGTAATATTATAAATGTTTTGAATATGTTTTAAGTTAATGTCATAGGCGGTATTATTATTTACGTACTAGTTTGAGTATTATTTTTATTTTTATTTTTAAATTATTTTAATAATTAAAAAAACTAAACATGTACAAAATTGAAAGTTTTAGGTGGAAATAATTTTTTTGAAAAAACAATTTATTAAATTAGTTTGAAAACGAAAATAAAGACAAAAATAGTGCATAAGCGATGGTGAAATTCATAGAATTATCGAATATTATTGTAAATCTGACGGTTTTTAACGATTTGAATGAATATTTAAGTCAGGTGTCGTTATCGTGGATAGTGATGTTCCAATGGCCAGGTGTGTTGTTCTTGATAGTGATTTTTAACAGTTTTAAGTTTATCTTTTATTTTTTCAATTAACACTATTATGAACAATGATATTATGTATTATTTTAACAATTAGTTTGATTTTCAAATCATATTTTTTTTCTTTCAAAAAAATTATTTTCATATGAAACTCCAAAATCGATCTCTATCTTTTACTAAAATTTGAACTTTGATGGAAGTCATTATCAAGGTATTTTTATGGATTGAAACGTTCGAATCTAGCATAAGCTGGGTGTTGTTTCAGTCTTGGCTTTCAATGATTGATGCTCAAAACAGTGATTTTGACAGGCTTCTTCAAAAAGCAGTTTGTCAGTGTCCTACGTAACAGTCAGGAAGTTTCCAATTCACAAAGATGCACTCAATTTGTTATCACCTGATTTGGTACGAGAGGATAGAGTTTTGTCCATATATAAATTATTTTGAAAAAAAAATATCAAAATATGTTGAAATAATTTATTATAAACAGTAATATATCGATTGCGACATTAATTTTTTTTTTACCTTAATGCTATAGTCACAAACTATGATATTAAAAAAATTTTGAATTTTTTTTAAATTAATGCTATAGTTAATCGCATTGACTTAAATTTTTTTTTTCAAAAAGCAATAGTTTATATATTATTTCAAATTTCAACCTATAAATTTTTTTTTTAAAATAACTTAAATAAGTTACAAACCGGAAAGGATATCTAGAGTTTGGGGGTCAAAATGACATTTTTATTTCAAAAAAACAAAATAAAATTGATTTTAGGCTATTTTTTAAACTATCTATCACAATAGCCTTCTTATGCCGAGCAAGAAATATGTTCACATTTTAAATTTTTTAATACAAGTTAAAAATCATTTTTGAATTAAAGTCGTATTTAAAAACTACGGTTTAACTTTTAAAATAAAGCCACGGCTTGAAACTAAGGTTTCAGTTTTTAAATAAAGTCATAGTTCTAAATTAAATTTAGAAAATAAAAAAATCTAAACATATTTCAGCATGCCATAAAGTGGTCATTTGGACAAAAAATTTAAAAAAGTTACCTAAAATGAATTATTTTTTATAAAAAGTTTTTTGAACCCAAATTGGGATATATATAAATATGAGAAACTTAACGTTTAGTGTAAAAAGAGATTCATAGAATAGAAAGGTTTAAGTATTCGTTAATCTAATGTAGTTTACGTTAGAAAAGAAGCTTTCTCTAATTAATTTTTTTTTTTTTAATGTAAGCTGAAAACATCTTTTGAAGATATATATTCCTAATTTTGAATTTAAAGAAGTGTGTGTAGACCCCAAATTTGCTCATACATTATTATTATTATTATTATAATAATAATAATAATAATAATAATAATAAGAATAATAATAATAATAATAATAATAATAATAATAAAGATAAAGATAATAATAATAAAAAGATAAAGATAAAGAGATAATAATAATAATAATAATAATAATAAAGATAAAGATAATAATAATAATAATAATAATAACAATAATAATAATAAAAGATAAAAGATAATAATAATAATAATAATAATAATAATAATAAGATAAAGATAATAATAATAATAATAATAATAATAATAATAATAATAAAGATAAAGATAATAATAATAATAATAATAATAATAATAATAATAAAGATAAAGATAAAAGATAATAATAACTAATAATAATAATAATAATAATAATAATAATAATAATAATAATAATAATAATATAATAATATGTAATAATAATAATAATAATAATAATAATAATAATAATAATAATAATAATAATAATAATAATAATAATAATAATAATAATAATAATAATAATAATAATAATATGTAATAATAATAATAATAATAATAATAATAATAATAATAATAATAATAATGTGAAAAGAGCAAATTTTAGAATTCTACGATTGTGTTTTAAAGAAATACTTTTAAATTATTGCAATATTATATTGAAATTTTATTTTAAAGAAATCGTAATTTTAAAATTTTGAATTTATATTGAAGTGTATTTTAAGAGGCGCTTTAAAAAATAAAAAAATAAAAATAATAATAATAATGTGGCTTAGAATTTAAAATTCTACGATTGTGTTTTAAATAAATAACTTCATAATATAAAAGTTTTGAATTTAGACTAAAAGAAATAACTTTTAAATTATTGCAATATTATATTAATTTATTTTAAAATACCTTCATAAAATAAAATAAAATAATAATAAATAATAATAATAATAATGTGTGAGCAAAATTTGGGGTCTACAGTGTGTTTTAAATAAATAACTTCATAATATAAAAAGTTTTGAATTTAGACTAAAAGAAATAACTTTTTAAATTATTGCAATGTTATATTGAAAATTTATTTTAAAAGAAATCTTACGTAATTTTAAAAATTTTGAATTTATATTGAAAGTGTAATTTTAAGAGAGCGAGCTTTCTAAAATCAAGCTGAGAAGTTTAACTTTTAAAGATATTTTCTAAATTATTAAAATATTCTGATTTGAAAGTGTATTTTAAAATCTGATTTTTAAAAAAATTGGCGAAAATGTCTCTTGAAGAAAACGCTATAATAAGCTTCTCATAATTTTTTTGACTATCAAAACCTATCATTTGAAGATTTATTTACGTGTCAGAAGTTTATATAGTAGAAATTATCGCGCAATTAAGTTTTGTTGCAGCCACCTTTTTTCAATAATTTTTAATTTTTTGGAAACATCCTAATTCCTAAATATGAGTGGTTTACAAGCGAGTTAAGTTAGCAGTTGGAACTTCTTGAAAAAACGGTGGGAATACATTTTCTTTCACATCTCATGGACACAAATGGATAACCCTCGTAACTTATTATATCTCATGTGTCAGAGTTTTTAGCCTGACTTTTTTATATCGGAATGAATATGGGTGACTATAAAAATAAACGTTGAGTATATTGAGACTCAAATACAAAATTTGGGTATTTATATACGTTATCTCCGATAAAAACATAAATAATGTAAAGATGCATTATTTGAAACTAATAACTCAACTCAGAAGCTAAAAAAAAGAGTGAATTTATGCATGTTAGGTGCAAACCGAAATAATCTCACCAGGTGAAATCATATGCATGAACATGGAGATATCTCCATTAATTCATGCCATACCAGACAGGCCAGGAGCCAAAGAAAGCCAAGTCAACCACAACATCTCATACTGTTGTGTTGTACGTAACTATTCCATTTAAAACAAGACAAGGAAGATGACATAACCCGCCGTAGATAATCATAAAAAATAAAAATAAAAAAAAAAACCTAAATTATTTTAGATTTATTAAAATTCAAAATTAATAAACAATGCCACCAAATCCAAACATAAATCTCCACAAAGTGAAATCTAAGGTAGAAGCTAACCTTCAACCATTCTAGACCCATGGCACTACTTAATATTTATATTCTTTCGCGATAATCATTCGCGGAGTTCATTAACCACATGATAATCATTCCACAGGTTGAATGTTGTGATTCATACAACTGATAATGATAAAATCAAAGTAAAAAAATAAAAGATAAATGATGTGATTCGATAATATGTCTATATCTGTGACTAGAACAAGGAGCTCAATATTTAAAATAATATTATATAAAATTATTTATAATAGCAATAAATATAATCGCCTCCTATTTAAATATCTGTCTACTTGGAGGAACCGTCAGTGTGCCTCAATTTCTGTAGGTTCACGCACACATTAGAAAGCTATAAAAAATACTCTATTATATAATATAAAATTATGTGCCTCGCTGAAATAAAGGAACTAACAGTTTCAACGTTATTTTGAGAATTAAAATTTTTTTTTTGTTGGAGCCCAAAACTCAGAGGAAACAAGGGAAAAACCCGTAGATTAATTTTAGTTTGTGAAAGGAAGCACATGAACTGGATAAAAGCAGTGAATAATTCTCCCCACCCCACTAATATAGTAGGTTGGGGCGGAACAGAATGAGAAATTCTGATTAGGAAGTCAAGAAGAACAAAAAAAAAAAAAAGGTGAAATTAGGCGGTTTGGATTTCAAAGCAAAATTGTGGGCGTGGGGTTGTTGAAATTGAAAGTGCCTAAGCGGTCGTCTGCGTAACGTATTTTCCATTCAGTTTAGACGTGTAAGACAGCCAGCCACCCTGGCTGCTTCCCATAACAGACGATGCGGAGATTCGTCAGCGGCCTCCTCCTCACTTCTTCTCAGAAGCGATCATCCCTTTCTCATTATCATTATCCCTCTCTTCGTTTCTCTTCTTCTTCCTCCTCCTCCTCCACGTCTCCTCTCTCTACCTCCGATTCTCCTTCTTCTTCTTCTTCTTCTTCCTCCTCTTCCGCCGCCATGCCTTCTCCCGTCACTCTCAAAACCATCAACCCTAAGGTATGTTTTTCCCTTTTCCTTTTTCTTTTTATTTGATTGTATCGCTTCTAGTAGCCTCGTTTTTTGTGATCCTGTTATTGTGTTAATTCGCTTGTTCTTCTCTAATTTTTGGTTGATTCTTCACTGTTTTATTCGGGTCTTTGGTTTATGTTTACGGCTTTACGCATATTCTGGATGTCTCGAAAACTATTTCTTTATGCTTATTTGTTTTTGATGTGGTGTGGTGTGCTTCCCACTCTGAATTTATTTATTTGTTTGTTCCTTTCTTATTGGCTACACCATTTTTCCCTCTTTCACTTTTCATAATTTCCTTAATGTTTCTGTTTCTGTTAAATTAGTAGGTTTTTTTTTTTTTTAATCTGCTTCTTTTTGGGCTTCTGTGGATTTAGTGCGCTCCGATCATGGTTTTGATCTCTAGTACTATTTTCAAGTTCAGTCTCTGGGCAAACCAAGTAGCTTTTAGCGCTTCATTGGACATATACATCTTCTGTAAGTGCCAAATGATATCAGAACGCTGTACTTAGGACTGAGCATTTCTGATCTCTTAGGATTTGAGGGAAAGGTTGAGGAAAGAGAAAGAAAAAGGGGAAAAATTGAAAATCTTGAGTTAGCTTTTTTATTTCCCCCTTTTCCCTTTCCCAGTGCTTTTCGAGATCTAAATTACTGGATATCATTTTAAGTTTACAGCAGATTTGGATCAAGTTATAATTCATCCCTACTCTATATATATATGTATATTCACACACAACACACATACCTCTTTTTCTGTTTTCCCTTTTTCATTTTTTCTTTCAATCTCTAATACAAGATGTTGATTGGTTTTATAAAGCTTGACAAATGAGAGGAATGAGTTCTGTTGGTGTCTTGTCTCATCACTAGGCTCTCTTCTAGCATTTACTGTTGTTGACTCTTATTTCTCTTGATCCTTTTACAGGTCTTAGAATGTGAGTATGCTGTCCGAGGTGAGATTGTCACCCTTGCCCAGGTAATTAGCCCCATTCCTCACTAGCTATTGAATGTAGTATTACATCCTGGGGATCAGATTCGAAATTGAAGCCATATATGCCCGCCTAAACAGATTTTCTAATGATGCTATCTGGACTTGTGTTATATTTCTTGGTGGACCTAGGTATGGTTTACCAACATTACCATATGGATGCACACGTTGCCTAAATTCCACATGTTCATCATGCTGGCATTAAAAATTGAGATTGAAACAATGAATTACTTGAAATTTGATGAAAGGATTTGGATGCTGAATAGTAGTCATTTAATATGAACAACCTATCCATGTCTCTGAGTGTCCTTTATTATGTTCTGTTCTCACAGCGGTTGCAGCAAGAGTTACAAGAAAAGCCAGGTTCTCTTCCTTTTGATGAGGTATGTTTTGTCTTTTAGAATTTCATTTTGAGTGGATTTTTGCAGCATTGGGTCATATGGGTGAAAAGCTATCTAGTTGTTTTTATTACTTCCTCTTTAATTTATCTATACAAAGACCTAACATATGTCCTATAAGCTAAATACTTATCAAAAAAAAAAAAGTTTGCTAAGCTAAATGTAACAACTAATTTCAGATGAATTTCCAATTTCCACAATGGGGGAAAAAGGAGTTTTTTCAAGATTGAACTTATTCATTGACGTAGTGCTCTTTCACAAATTGGCCAGTGTTACTGATTGATTTTGTTTTTCAGTAGTATTACTATTGACTCTATTCAAACAGTAAACAAAATAAGTTTAAGGGATGCGGAAGATGGTTCTTTGTACTAAGGATGGACCTCTAGTGCGACCATTTTTGCAATCAAATTTGTCTTCTGCAATGCAGCCTTACTACTTGTGAACTATTTTTTTCCCTGGTCTCATACAGATACTTTACTGCAACATTGGAAATCCTCAATCTCTTGGTCCTTGGCCAATCACCTTTCCGAAAGGGAGGTGGGCTTTCATAACTATTTAGCGTCATGTTATTTTAGGTAGAGAAATACCTAATTGTTTTCTATCCTGTCATAGGTTCTTGCACTATGTGATCATCCAGCTTTGTTGGACAAAAGTGAGACACAGGGTTTGTTCAGGTATTAAAATTTATGGCAAGTCATGTGCTTTCTAAGCTGCTGTTTTCCAATCATGGATAAGTACTAAGATTTTTGTAAATACTTTGAGTATCGCGGTTGGATGTTCCACCAAGACCATTAACTTCTTTCCAACTGAAGGATTTTTATGTTAAGAGCGTCCATTCCAAAATGAAAAAGATGGTAGGTGTTGGAGTGTGCATTCCATGGGTATGCTTGAAATGCTCTCATTTTTGTTAATTCAATTGCTGCCTCAGGGTTTCATGGGTATTAAGGGATGCAAAAAATCTTCTACATTTGAATGTGGTTGTTCATAAACTAAAAGCATTGCAGAATGTTAATTTTATTTATCTTCAAAAAATATAATGGATTTTATGCTCTTGATTTGATCTTCATTTAATCCTTTGTTAATTCATCTAGTGATTTCATTTGTACCACCGAAAGACCTGTTTTTTGGATGATATTAAATGATCCAAATATCTACTGTGGTTGTGATACTTAAAATATAGAGCAAGTCAAGAACAAAATACAAGCTGTCTCCTGCTATGATACTCATTTGCCTTTCAGATGTTTTTAATGTGGTTAAAAACATTTTTAAAACTGTGTTAATCATATGTTTCTATTCTTTACATTCTCTGGTCACAGTGCTGATGCCATAGAGCGAGCTTGGCAGATCCTTGATCAAATTCCTGGAAGAGCAACTGGTGCCTATAGCCACAGTCAGGCAATGATTATACCTCAACCATGGAATTTCGGGAACTTTGACATTAATATATTTCTTACACAGAGATATCATTTTTATCAATGTTATTATATTCTTGTCCACATCAGGGTATCAAAGGATTGCGTGATGCTATTGCTGCTGGAATTGAAGCTCGTGATGGTTTTCCTTTGTCAAGACTATTTTTCTTGACAGATGGTGCAAGCTAGCAGTAAATTTTAATCTCTTTCTTTCCCCCTTTTTTGTATCTTTTATGATAATTAATTGAATTTTTATTTTAAGATTCCAGACATAAATAATAAATGTTTTCTTCCTCTTTTATCAGGTCCATATGATGATGCAGTTATTGACAAGATCGGAGAAGGATGGAATTCTTTGTCCCATTCCTCAGTACCCTTTGTACTCTGCTTCAATTGTTCTACATGGTGGCACTCTTGTATGTTTGTATAATATAAGAGCAATCACTGTTAACCTTCTTTTTTAATGGGTAACTAAAAAGCACATGATAAAACGGGCACAACTCATCTAATTTACAAAGCATTCTGGACATGCCAAATTTGCAAACTTAGAATCAATTTGGTTATCTATATTATTTAGTTGGCTGCAACTCAAGCTTAAACTGAATTAATGCTGGCCCTTCATCTCCTATTCATGGGAGAGTATTATCCTCACCATGTTTGCGATTTTTCTTAGATTATATTCGTAATATAATCTAACTTTGGTTTTGCAGGTTCCTTACTATCTTGATGAAGCAACTGGGTGGGGCTTGGAGGTTTCAGAACTTCAGAAGCAATTGGAAGATGCTAAGTCAAAGGGTATCACTGTTAGGGCCTTGGTTGTAATAAATCCAGGCAACCCAACTGGGCAGGTACACCATATCGATGCTTTGATATTAAGGTCCGCAAAGACCATGTATTGTTTAAGTTTTCTTCAAACAGGGCTTTGTGGATGAGAAAATGGTTTACTCCTGACCATCTATGGTTGATTTTTCTTGGGTTTTCATAGTTGCAGGTTCTTTCCAAGGACAATAGCAGATCGTGGAATTCTGCAAAAACGAAGGTCTTGTTCTTCTGGCAGATGAGGTGGGATGTTTGAGAAATTTTCAGCTCTGTATGTACTTTATTACTTTTTAAATACAAGTACTTCCAAAGGAACTTGGGTTGAAGTTGTGTCTGTGTTTGTTTTCTCCCTGGTTTTAGCTTAACCATTTATCAACATGATTTATATCACACTCAATTGGCCTATGACAATTTCTGATGAACTTCGTATAGGTATACCAAGAAAATGTATATGTTCCTGACAAGAAGTTTCACTCATTCAAGAAGATATCCCGATCTATGGGGTATGGTGAGGAAGATATCTCTGTAGTATCATTTCAGTCAGTCTCTAAAGGTATGCTGCTCTTATCAACCAGATTGATCAATAGAAAATAGAAAATAACTGCCAGATGAATATTGAGTTTGGTTTTAATCAGCATTTGTCTTTGCTGGCTTCAGGGTACTCACGAGTGTGGAAAAAGAGGAGGTTACATGGAGTAACTGGGTTTGGTGCTGATGCGGGAGCAGATATGCAAAGTGGCGATCAAGATCAGAAATCTTTGTTCTAATATCTCTGGTCAAATTCTTGCAAGCCTTGTGAGTAGGCCCACCCAAGGTTATTTTTACTTCTCTATGAATTAGAACCTGTTTTCTTTTTCTTCCTTTTTATTAATTTATTTACATACTTATTTATCATTCAGATCAAGACTTCTCTTGGCATGTCAGGCTCATACAATCTTAGGCCTGTCTGGTCTCACGATGTTTGTTAATCCTCCATTGTATCCCCTCTTTTACACATTTTTTGTCTGGGAAGCTCTGGAAGAAAATCTCTTTTTGAAAGTCTCAATTTATCTTTCCTTCCTTTTATTTATTTATTTTTATTTTCAAGGCCATATTTTTTGAACCGATCCTTTTTCTTTGAAAGCTAATATGATCTTGTATTAGACCTTCAGAAATACGAATCTGATTACTTCTTGTACTGCTATTATATAGAAAAATTCAAAATCTCACTACTAGCACGCAGTCTGGCATTATGGTTTGTTTGAATTTGTGAATTTAAAATTCTAGTCTCTTGGTTCTCTTCTTTCCTTTTGCTATTTTGGTTTTACTATGGGCATGAGAGTATTTGTAGGCTTCAATATGTTTACTACTACATAGCAATATTGAGCTCTACTGCTATCATTGATGATTTCCTGCAGCTTAAAAGCCATCTGACTTGTGAGTTTGTTTGAATTTTGTCAAAATGCTAGCTTCTTCCTTAATTATTTATTTTTATTTTTCAAAGTGTGTTATGATTGTTGGAAATATGATGCCGTTTTCCTTTTCAATCAATGTGGTATTGCTAATGAATAATGTTTGTCAGGGTATCATTAATCCAGCCTTTGGAGTTGTGCTTGTGGAAAGTTTGGTGCAAATAATAAGAGTTACATTTGACATGTGCACATGGACACCTAGTTGTGCTAAAAGTTTCATGGACTAAAAATCTGGTTTCCAGCATCACATCACTAACTATTTCATTCCAAACTTCAAAGTTCATTCAACTTCTATTACATCATATTAAATTAAATGGATGTTTCAGGTTGGAGATGAATCTTATGAATCTTATTCTATGGAGAAAGACGGAATACTCTTATCTCTTGCAAGGCGTGCAAAGGTTAGTTAGATGAATTAGAATGTGTTTGGTAGTGATAATAGGAAGTATTTTTAACCTTTGTGACACTTGAAAATTGCTCTCTCAAGTATTAGAAGGTTAAACACATTCCTTAAATCATTTGCCAAACACACTCTTAATCCCATTCCATGAAATCAGACTCTGAATGCTGAGGAGTAAAGGAAGCAGGACTTATATCACTCTGATGTGCCTCTGCCAGTTATACATTTCAATAGATTCAGAGCTGGCCAGGATGACACCTTAGTTTTTTATTGTTTTTCCTTTCCCATTTCCTGTATGACTGCAGGCACTGGAAGATGCACTCAACAGCTTAGAGGGTGTAACTTGCAACAAGGCAGAAGGAGCAATGTATCTCTTTCCTCGTATTCACCTGCCTGAGAAAGCAATTAAAGCTGCAGAAGCTGCAAAAACTGCCCCAGATGCATTTTATGCTCATCGCCTCCTAAATGCCACTGGAATTGTTGTTGTTCCTGGATCTGGCTTCCCGGACAGGTAAGTGTCATGCGGCGCCAAATCTGAACCTTGTCCTTCTGTAGCTATGTTAGCATACTGTGGTTGGGACTGGCAAGTAGGGTGGTCCATGCACATTCAGAGCAACTCAGCATTCTCAATTTTCAACTTCATCTCCATGTTTAGATTTGCCTCAAAAATCCACTCAATCATTCTCCGTTTCATCTCCAGATTTGGAGTTGTGACCTATTCACCTTTTTTTATATATAATAATAAAAGAGTGAAAAAGTGAATACAAAATGCTATTATCTACTTTTTTTATAATATTTGTGATGTGAATAGTGATTCGAATCAAATTTAGAGATTCTTGGGATTGGCGTTGGAAGTGAAAAAAGTAGATGCAAATCATGCCGAGTATAAAGAAGATGTCTATTTAGGAATAGAAATGGAGATACTCTTTGAAAGTGAGACGACCGTGAGAGGGAAAACTTGTGAGATTGGTTATGATCACTTAATTGAGTTGAATTCAATATCTAAGAAGATCCTTCCTAGGATATAATATATACATGACAACTCAGTCACTTGTGCATAGATATATTCATGGCTCTGAGCTTACCGATCCTCTGTGGCTTTGAAATTCCATATAATATGAAGAACTCATCCCCAATTTAATAGTTGTTACCAGCAGCAGCAGCATTGGGAGTTCTGACTGATATGTATTGCATTTGCAATTCTGTTACAGGTTCCTGGGACATGGCATTTCAGGTGCACAATATTGCCTCAAGAAGATAAGATTCCGGCTATGGAGTCTCCGCCTGACGGAAGCTACAAAGTTCATGGACGAGTTTCGGGGCTGGGCCATATTCCTTGGTAATTTACGTGAAACCAGGCCCTGCTTCCTCAGTTTTGAATAAAAAGGCATGGCGTTCTAAGCCATATTTATAGACATTTTGTCTCTTTCCTACTTATCTTTTTCCTTGATGAGGATGACATGTACGCTATACAGTGTTGGACACCGTATTTAATATAATCATACAGAGATGCTAATGGACCCCTTACTCCGCCAAAAGCTGCGTGCCGGAGTTTAAAGAGCAATTATTATTAAGGATGTATCCCACTAATTGAATTTAGGAATATCAAAAATACCATTTAAAAAACTTGAATATTAAAATAAAGGTTTTCTAATTGTTAAGTATACATACGTGTGTGTGTGTATATATATATATATATATATATATATATATATATATATATATATATATATTGACATTTTGAATGGAGTTTTGGTTGATAAAATGGATTTCAAAGCCACCAAAGTTTGCGTTATGGTTTGGCATACAAAAAACGGATCCAAATATTGGCTGAGGTATGCGCCAAACTCAAATTTGTGTCTATCCTCTTTTAAACGCATCTTCTCATGGTTAAAAATATATGATATGATCACCAAATCTCATTTTCTGCCAGGCCAGGTCTTTCATGTTATTTATTCAGATGGCTTGCCCATCATCCGTGTTTTGACGCACTATTTACTTTTAAAACTTGTATTTAAAAACAAAACTCAATTTCTACAACTTTTCACCTATTAATGCATAATATTTTAATCCACTTCATTTCTAGATTTATGCAAACAATACGACTTAGAGTGCAAACGAATAGCATCAATCAACTAAATAGGGCAATCAACTAAATAGGGCAGGATCGGAGTTTTGTGAGAGTTCATCAAAGGTAGGTAATTTAAGTGCAAGAGAATTGATCGGAAGGATAGTTTTGAGCACACACTCAAAAGAAAAGAAAAGTTTCCTGAGTTTGTTCCTCTTTCAAAATCCCAAATCAGAAATCAGAAACAGACTAAAATCCTTCTTCCAATAAAACTAACTAAAAACTATAAAGACTTTTGTTGTGAAGGGAGGACAAGGAGAATAACTTTTGCATAGAGGTTGAGCTATGAGAAAGCTGACAGTGAAACTCCTCACGAATAATTATAATGGTAAGTTAAGACACCTTCGCAATATCCACGTTATTAGGGGTCACCTGAGATCAATCAAGTACTACTAATATCACTATTGGAGTCATTCGCTAAAAATATAAAGTACTGATACTATATCACAACTGCTTACATACAATACAAGAATGCACATTGCATTCCGGAAAAGCTTTTTTACCTTTTCTTCCATAACTTGCTTCAGAATGGAAAGTGCAATTGTTTCAGCCTCTTGAAGAGTTAGCTCCTGCAAATACATGGGGAAAGCAGCGAATTTTCAAGGAGAGATGATTAATTAAAAACATTTTGTCAACTTTTAGCACTCCCGATAATTATAAATATCTTCTAAACCTTAGCTCTATCACTACCACACTGAGCCTAATAAAGAAATTCTTAAGTGTTATTAGCCAGTCAATTCTTAAAAAAGGAAAAAGGGTAGTTAGCATTATTACATTTCAATACTCAGAAAGATATGCTTTATACCTGATTAAATTGCTCCTGCAGAACTATCTGCCTTCAGAGCCCTGATCCATGGCTTTTGCATTACACTGCCAAAATGTTCCCAGATGGATCTGTGTAGTACCTGCATCTCGAAAGCTTCTCCTTTTAGTATCAAAAGGTTAAGGAGCCTTAACAAACTCAACAGACAAAGAAGCATGAGATTTTATCGAGTTAACGCTTAACACACAAATGGGTCCTGTGCATTAGGAACCAGGGATATTTTATATATAACTCAAGAATTCAGTAACACAGCATATGCCTTTAAGTTCAGCCACTTTGGGTTTTGTTGAAACAATTATCCAATTCTAAGGTTTTAGTAAGATCATGCTGTAAAGATTCCAAGATGGTGATCAGTTGGCAGCATGCACCCATAACTATAATTGACTAGTCTCTCTAAGAATATCTCAAGGTTTAAAACAGTTGTTTTTTTTTTTTTTTGATTAGCATCTCAAGGTTTTAAAACGGTTTAAGCATCATAGTGTAAAATTGGGCGTGTCAACCACAAATAAATGCTCATGTTGAACCAGTTGATTCCAGAAGTGCAAATAATTGACATGGTAAACATTCATAGAAATATTACCAGCATGCATATCTAAAGTGTGCCAATGAGCTTATTTGTAATAAAAGAGAACACACAATAGAGTAAGTTAAGCCTATTTTATCATTAAACCATATCTTGTATCATATTGGTCATGTTTATCTTCAGTAAAGCAAATACTATATGAGAATAGAGAAGGAAATAAGGGGTAAAAACAATAGCTGAGTTCTATTTAGAGTTTAAACCAAATTAGAGACTTCAAACTGGGCCATTCTCATCATGACCAGCAATGAGAAGAGATACTCAAAAGGTCGAGACTGTATGGAAACAAAATCAGAAACATATAAGCATTAGTATCTAATACCACATATTAACAAGCATATCAAACCAAAACCAAAAGTATATTGTTTGCAAAACATAGCACACAACTTCTATATAGAGTAAAGACACTGATTTGCCTCTTCCTTAAGAATGGAGAGGTATCATGAGAACTTGCTTTATTGTGGGGAGGACAGACCAAGGTATTTTGCGAGACTCATAGAAGCTCAGCAAATATCATGACATGGAAGAAAGATCACTTAGGACATATAGAATTATTTCATTGATTACAATTTGAAAGAATTGCAGGTAACTTCAGAATCCAATCCCTATTACTCCTTACAAGGAATAAAACTTCCTAATGACACATCTGCCTAGCTAAAGCTCTTATGGTAGGCAGGTTTGACTATATTATACCCTTGACTAAATGATTGGCTCATTTGTAATCAAGTTTACTCTGCACTTCTAAGTGCCAATACACTTGGTACAATAAACCACTAACTGGTAGCAGTTTTGCATTTCAATTAACTAGTATTCCCTACTAAATGCCAAAAGAAAGAAGATGGAAGTTTGGATGGCAACCTCCTAAACCATTTTAAAGTAAAACCACCAGGTTGTATGACAAGACAGTCTACACTGACACATACATGCTTTGAGGGTAATGCCTTGGGGTTAAACCCAATAATCCCAATCTTGAGAGACTTCTAACATATGATTTTTCATCACCCCAAAACTAAACACTTTTATTAGGAACAACGTTAAGTTTTAGTTTCTTAATTTTTACAATATTCATGTGCCAGCTGTGGTGCATGAGGCTAATCATCTAAATACATTGCTTAGGACCATGGCATTGATAAATTCACTTTGCTCAAAGCCCACTATGAAAGCTCTTCATTGGTTTACATTCATGTTAATTCTAATTGACACCTTGGGCTCTACTACTTTATTGTGTTAGGGTGATGACAAGATAATGCACAAACATACATTGTTGTAGATGCCTATTGATAGCAAAGCTGATGTTTTTCTCATACCCACATTAGAATGGAAACATTTATATAGTGTTGTGGATAAAAGAGTCATCCCAAATATACTAGGGTGTGTGAAATGAGGTCACTTTCTCATCTTTCATGTTTCGTCATTATTGACCCATTCTTGTTTCATCATGAAGATGTTCCAAGTATTCATCTACTTCATTGAGCAGATGGATTGCTTAAACTTGATATCATCGCATTTGGTATCACCTAGATGTTTCATGCCTCCCCACGTTAAAAGCAACATTTGGCGTTTGTGCCAAAATTTTTAGAATTTTCTATTCAACCAAAAGCATCATATTAATAGTAAATAAATATGACTAAAGTGAATTTATCATCCATATGCTCACTTTAAATATGTTGTTTGATAAAATGCTTTTGGCTGAATGTTACAACCAAAAAGCTCTAGGGCCAAGGCTATATGGGCTTAGGCCTTTTGATATTTATTCTGAAATTTATTTGGATGAATTCGAGAGGCTTTGATAGGGCCTTCCGTGTAGGTGGGTGCCACTCGATCTATCAAATTCAAAGCCTATCGATATTAGCTCCTTACATAAAAGGATCACGAGTCACATTCAAATAGCCGAATGACGGTCGTAGTGGCAGTAGGGTTGCGGCTTTTCCACATTCGACGAAAACATTTTGTTACTATCAAGCGACATATTCCCGAACATATGAATCATAACTTCACTTTGAGTCATATCTATTACTATTAATATATTGTTTAATTTGAATAGAAAAACAGAACCACGGCTTTGTCCATCCATAAAACAAATGCCACACATGGTGAGAGTGCCCCCAATCTATAGGCAAATAAAGCGTAAATTGAGGAAGAAGATT
The DNA here is from genome assembly GCA_016808115.1 of Tetrastigma voinierianum. NCBI lineage: Eukaryota > Viridiplantae > Streptophyta > Magnoliopsida > Vitales > Vitaceae > Tetrastigma > Tetrastigma voinierianum. The sequence continues at coordinate 132,071 of JAEQBH010006319.1, read as the reverse complement.
AGATTGAAGGAACCTGCAATAATCTTTGGATAGAAAATTTTGAGTTTTCAGCCATAATGGCCTCCCACGCATATACAAAATATGCAAAATGGGTTGCTTTAAAAATAAATGTTCAAATTAGCCCATTTGGTCCACCAACCTCCCACCCTCCCTATGTAAAAAATAAATTTTAAAGTTCAGGTAAATTAACTTAAGTTTAAAAAAAAAAAAAACAATTATTGAAAAAAAAAATCATATTTATATATAACTAAAGTAAAAACATATAATTAAAATATTTAAAAAAAAATTATACTAAGTTACGAATATTTTAGTTTTAACAACTTTAGTTTTACAGAAAGTGAAGCTATTTTAAATTTTATTTCAATTATATACTTTCGTTTCTATTATTTTACATTGAGGAGGGAAAGTAGAGAGAGAAGTTATTTAGGTGGGACGAAAGGAGGTGGGCTCGCTAACATGGATGAAAGAGGCTAGTTTGAACATTTGTTTTAAAAGCAACCTATATTGTATATTTTGTTTCTGCAAGAGGCTACTTTGGCCAAAAACTCAAAAATTTTACTCTATAAATGGCAGCATTTTAAGCTTATTTTTTGGATAAACACCAACCTGATATATCATAGGCCATTGTGATGTCAGAAGTGCCATCATTCAGCTAATCCATTAAAGAAATATGTGGTGATAACAACCAAGTGGTCCCAATCCCTTCCACCCAATCAAGCCAAAACAGGCTCAATACTATTTGGAATTAATCTTGCAGCTGTAGACCTCTAATTGTAGTCTTAAACTAAGATGCTTGAAACCATCCCATATACTTTTTGGTTGGAAAAGCCAAACCAACTGAGCCAATCGGAGTTCTAGAGCCATGTTTCTTTGACTTGTGAAGCAATGAAGCACCTCCGTACTCTGGTACCAAGTAGCTTTAGAGGAATTATACATGATATTGAACGTGATGATATCAAGTTCAAGACACCTTATGAGTGAAAAAGCAAATGGGGCTACTCTCAAGATAAGGTCAGAAAGAGTTTGTGATATCAACTTTTGAAGGTGAGGAAGTGATTTATAGATTGCCAACCTAGAATGTTGGGGATGATCCTTTTCATATACAATATAATTTAAACGCTTCCATCTTGAGATGGATAGGAGACCTTCCCCCTCTCTATCTGCTACAATCAAGCATCTACCTGAAGGCACTATCTATGTGGATTGCCATAACATTCTAGCAAAATAAACAAGTAGAGGCCAAAGTATTATGAAAAAAAAAAATGATCGTAAAGCAAACATAAAACATTCCTAAAGGGCTTCATGTGGATGGAATCATAATATATGGAGAAATGTCTTGACCTAAAGGAGTGTATTTACATAATTAGCCCTATACACACAATGGAGACATATCTATTCTCAAAATTCAATTGGAAATGCAAATCGGTATCCAACAAAGGTACAATATGAGAAATCAATGATTAAACCATAAGATTTTCTCTTTCCATGGTGTTTTTTTAATCAGTATTCTCTTTTCCATAGTGTTCAGACCATACCAGCTATAGACTACACTATGTGCCATACTAGCTCAAATTTTTCATGATTTGCCCATTATGAGTTATCTTCTAACAAAACCCATAAAATGAAAGCATTACCAATTTGCAAGTCTTACAAACCCAAAAAGGTTTTACGAATTTTCTTCCTGGTTTTTCCTACTATGCTTCACTATCCAACAAATGACTCTTTCATAACCACTTGATGCATGTTAGGGCAATAATTTTCAATTGTCTAGTCTACATAATCACATCAAGTATGAGATTGTGGCTAAGTACATAAAACCAATAGTGATTCTCAAATTTCTAATCAAATGAGTATATAATGTACAAGCAGTATCCTAACAACATGTTCTGAAAGCACAATTGTCTAAGCTTATTGTATCTCAAGAGGAAAGGGTTTTGAGGGGATGGAAAGATTCAAGTTTGATATGAGAGAAAAAAAAAAGAAGGATACTAACACCCAAAAGAAAAATTATAGAAAGCAAAAACCATATTGAGAGAAACACAAATTCATGAAAGGTGTACAATTCAAAAGTGAGACGCAAAGAAACAATCAAGCAATGATGTTTGAGATGCATTGGAATGGTATTCTTAAAGATGTTTCATACAATATCATGATCATCAGATTTAATATGGAAACAAAATAAATTTAAATGTCAAATATTTCACTAGATCCTCAAACAAAGAAATCACGAAAAATAATAGCATTGGAAAGGGAAAGCATTCATAACCATGGATTCTTCATCCCCTTCACCAAATCGCAGGGCAAGGTCACAAAGAGCTTGTGTGGTGGACTCAACAGACATTGGATCCCCATAAGAAAACCTATGATTCTGTTAGAAGTATATTTAGAAGTTAGTATTTCTACACCACAGAGCACGGAAAAATGTAGAAACATCAACATCATTTCAAACAGTACCTGGGTTTCAACTTCGTGCATGTTCAACAGAGTGTGCAGAGAGCATCAGCAATCAATCCACTCATAGCACAACCTATATGCTCATCAATTTCCATAATTTTCTCCACACTGCTGGGCTCCTGAAAGATGATTAAAAAAGAATAGGCTGTAGAAGAAGTTCTCTATACACACGTCTTCAAAATTCAATAAGTGAGCAATTTTTGAGACTTGAAAAGACTGAGAGTAAGAGAGGAAATTGTTGAAAACCTATTCTAATAAGTAAACTAACACCCTGATGATTCAAAAGAATGGAAACATGAAGAAGTTCTCCATACACATGTCTTCAAAATTCACTAAGTGAACAATTTTTGAGACTTGAAAAGACTGAGAGTAAGAGAGAATATTATTGATAACCTATGCTAATAAGTAAACTAATGCCCTGATTTCTCTTTTGTTCTGTCCCTCAAAAATGTTTGATCGCACAAAATGCCAAAAAGGCCTGATTCTCTCAACTCTTAGAACCTCCTTGCTTCTGACCTCACCCAACTTCATTCAGAATTAATCACCAACTAGACTGCACATGCATGATGTATTCCTTACATCTAGTAACTATAAAAGAAATGTCTTAAGCTCTGTTCAACAATTTTCTTTCTCATTTCCTTCAGTTTGATCACTGGACCTCAAAAATCAGTCAGATAGCTAATATCTTTTCTAATAATTTGATAATAACTCTCAAGTGGGCGAGACCATCTAAAGGTAAAACGAATTCACAGTTGACTTAACAAAATTACAAAAAGAAACATAAAAGATACCAGCAATGGGGAAGTAATGCGCTTCTCGACAGCAAGTACAACACCTTCCTTCGTCTTCAGCCCAATCGCAGTTGATCCCAGCTGTAATCAAAATCACAAACACACCCTCAACCAGTGAAGGAAAAAACAATCATGAAATTAAACAAATAAAAAAACGACAGTCACCATACCTTGATGGCCTCGATAGCATATTCAACCTGAAATAATCGGCCTTCTGGGGAGAAGGTATTCACACCTCTGTCGTACTCAGTCCTTCAAATCCAACCAAACCCCCAAATCAACATTTCACACAAACATTAATAAGTAATGCAAAAAATACAACCCTAGATTCGGCAGTGGAAGAGTGCCTCACCTTGTGAGAAACATTTCTTACTGCTCGGATCTTAAGAAGAAAATAGAAGAGAAGGCAACCCTAAATAACAGGATGACAAACCAAAAATCAAATTCACAAAAACAATACCGAATGATCCGAACAAAATCAAGCAAAAGCAACAAGAAAAATGTACTTAGGTTTAGAGTTGGAGAAACCCACTGAATATCGTTTCCCCGTCTGAGGTTTTGTTCTTCGTTGTGCTGTGTTGTGTTGTGTGTCAGTCTGCTTTTCTTCACGAAGGAAATAGCCTTCTTGCGAAACAAGGCAACTTCGGGTTCGGATTTGTCAAATGATTGGGCCGGGCCTAGTAAGCCCAACAAATCCCCATTTTCTGTGCATCATATGGGCCTAATTCCAACTAAACCAGCCCATTTACTCTCTTGGCTAGGCGGTTATTCGGGTTAGCATCCAGCTTTAGGAGTCGATGTTATTATTATTGTTATGCCAAGTTTAAAACACCCGGATGGAAAATGGAAATCATAAATGAGGGGTTCGATTGGTTATAGTTTTTAAAAACAGTTTTTTGTTTTTTGTTTTTTTTAAAGCAAAGAGAGCAAAGCATGAATAACGTGTTTGTCATGCGCCGAAACGTCTTAGGGCGTGACTTTTCATTCCCGCGCCCCTAAAATTTGAAGACTCGAAGTGCGAGCTTGACACAAACATTCGTCTTGTAATTGGATACAATCTAGTTACAAAACAAAAGATTTGTGCCGTCTTGCCTCGGAGCTTAAAAATGTTAAATAATGATAAATGCTCTAAGTAAGTTAGGGATGTAGTATTTAGTTCATTTTTTTTTTTTTTGTTCTGAAAACCCGAAAAACATAAAAAACACAAATTTTAGATAATAAGAACAATTTTCAAATAACACCAAAATATTGTTCCCTATGATTTCAAAAATGGTCATTAAGAACAATTTTAAAAAACAAGAACCAAATAGAATAGACCCCAGGTTTTTATTTATTTATTTTTAAAGTGTATTTGGATTGTTTTTTGAAGTAGAAATTATAATAAAACTGTAAAATTTGATTCCTATTCCCATGCATCAGATACATTTTTACTATATGTTATGTCTCAATCATATACCACAAATGTACATATTATACAAATGTATATATATCCAAAGATCATAGTTTTATGATGGGGAGGCGTAGTAGGCCGTATCTGAACTTTAAATGAAGGATAAGAGAACTAGGGTTCCAATGATATAGATTTATTACTATTAGTGATTTATTTAATTGTATTTTTGGATTTATCAGTTAGTATTTTTAGTTTATACATTTAGGATTTTTAAGATTTTATCGGAATTTATGATTTTGGATTTATCAAATTTAGGATTTTATTGAGTGTCTATAAATAGCATCTTACGTTATCAGTTTAGCAGGCTGGATATAATATTGAAAAACTCGAGAATTTTGTTTTATTTATTTGTTTGCTTTATTCTTAATTTTATTGAATCTTCGCCGTAGGGTTACGTCGATTTGGTGTCATTGGCATGCTTGTCGATCAGAGATCGAGTTATTTATGTTTGTTTAAGTTCTTTGTTCGGTGTCTTTCAAATGAGTCGGTTGCCTTCCAAATTTCTTTTCACCAAATTTCTATTTACCGTAAAGAAAACTAATAGCACCAAAAGCGATCGAGTCGACACCTGTTTATTCGCCCGACAACGCTGGGTCGCCCTTCCCGCTACCGCCCTGAGCCTCACCCGGTAGTCGCGTGCAACCTGTGGGTTTTGCCGTCGATGCGGCTCTCCCAATAAGTCCGTTTTCTTTCATCAGATTTCCTTCATTTTTCGGAAAAGAACCAAATCAGCCCACCTCGATCGCGAATCAAAGTCCCAGCCGCAGCCAAGAAAAACGGCAATTTCTACCTGCACGGAATCGAGTCACGGATTGCAAACCAGTTTCTGAATCCAGTTTTACCAAATTGTTGTTTTGGTCCTTCAAAGTTGTAAGGACTTCTCACAATCAATTTGTAATTATCAGAGAATTGCACACTTTCTTTGATTTCCTTGCAACCACGTTAAGGAATTCTAGGTGTTCTAAAGGTTCTTCAACATGATACATTTTCTTTTACTTTAAGAAAATACGAGTTAATATTTGTGATATTTAAAAACGTATTTGTTTAATTTTTTAGGTTATAGTTTATTTGATAGAGCATAAAAAGTATTAAAAAAATCTTGTTTTTTAGTTATTAACTTCGTGGCTAAGTACGATACATGATATAGTTGCATTACATTTTTTAGATTTGTGTTTGTTGCATTAGCATATAGTTTATAAATTTTCTTACTTAGTGAAATTTTAGATTCTATCTCAGTATGTCATTTCTGAAAAATTGAATCTTCTTCTTCACAACCCCGAATGATCGACAAAGGGAAACATGTAATTTTGGCTTAAAGTATAAACTTTATCTCGAAGATCTAAATGATGATCTGTCGTATTACAGCGTCACCATGATGCGAATAAAGCGATTTGATTCAGTCACTGCATCGGTAAGTAATTTAAATTCAATGTGTGGTCGATTATTTCAGCGTCAATCTGTACTCCGAGCAATATTTCATCTGATAAATCAAAAAATGAACTTACTTTTAAAACATTTGGGTAAACATGAGATAGGTGAATATGTTGATGAAACTATTAGAACACACGTTGGGTCACCACACATTAGGGGTTCAAGTCCTTATGGCGGTTCACATCAATCTAATGACCTCACAAATGGTTTGCATGACAATCTGGGTAAAATGAACTTGGGTAATAATTCAATTGCTCAACCTCACACGAGGTTACCTACGACAGGAGACCTTCAGTTCAACCTAGGTGATTGGTTTAACCTGCAATGCCACTTTTACGAGTGCTCTGCTGACAGGTTTATAACATGTTTTTGAGTATAATAAAAGTAAATGTATATTTTTCGAAATAAAATAATCTCTTTAAAAATAAAATAAGCAAAATCTGAAATTAATCTGTAGGGTCGAGTAAATTAGTAATTTACGATTTCGAACTCAAGGTCATATGATAAGAAAGATTAAATCTTAAGTGGAAATAAGATGAGTTAACAATTGCAAATAGAAGAGAATAAAATGACATAAATGAAAAAAGAGGAAATTGACCCAAAAATGGGGATTAGCCAAACATGACCTTAACATTAAAAGGTTGATAAGACCAAAAATCTCATTTTTGGCTTTGTGAAGGTTAGGGCAAACTGTTTGAGGAGAGGAGGAAGAGAGAAGAGAAAAAGAGAAGGAGAACAAAGGAAGAAGGAAGAAGAATAAGAGAAGGAAAGCCAAGGTGTGGAGACTATTTGTGTATGGAACTTTGTATGGAAATCATGTATGAAACTCTTGTTTAGAACTTTGGTTTGGGATTGTTTGGAAATACTTGTTTAAGTTAGGTTAGGAAAACCCTAACTTGTCAATACATATGTTTTTGGTTGGTTTAAGGTAGTGTTATGGTTTTGTTTCGAAATGAGGTGTTTTGGTTAAAAGAATTCCGGTGAAATGGCCCAGAAACAGCAATTGTTCTGCTCGATACCACTACACTGGCGTCGTAGGAGTCCGCGCTGAGGCGGATCCTTCGCCTAGGCAAACCGAGCCTAAGGTTTACGCTGCAGTGCCTTTGGCGAGAGAGTTTGCCTAGCGAACCTCTTCTTTAGGGAGTAGCTGTTCTCCACCTAGGCGTATTCTGAGATTATGTTTTGGGTTCCTCTCTTAGTTAGTCCCAACGATTATCAATTTAGATTAATGAAGACCACTAATAAGTGAATGAAAGGGCATCATAGTATCAAAGTTATATGAAAGTATTATGTGCCTGTATGGCGAGTGAATCACGTCGTTGGGCAAACATTGACGCGCACTATTTTGCTAATGGGATTAAAAATGATAAAAACTGTTCTGAAATACATATAATTGTATGCCTGCCAAAGGCCAAAATAGTGAATGAATAGGCATTTGTCGGTCTTGTGATCCACCTTAGTCTTGCCAGCATACATTGCATGGGCGAGCAGTGCTTCGGCACTCCTAGCAGTGTTACGACACATAACATTGCGTGGGCGGGCACGTTACGATTGAATGGCGAGCTCTACTTACGACACTTTTGTTACGTGGGTAAGGCACGTTATTAGAAATATCGTCTTTGGCGCAGCCGGGTACTTGTTGTATCATTCTCATTCGATTATTAGAAGTACATGCGGGCAAATACTTATATGTTGTATGCAGAATAATAAGATACAGCAGAGTCGTAAATAAAAATCTGAATGATGAATAAGAAGTAAGCATAAGAAATCAGTCTGTTCTGTTCTGTATTGTACCCTCGGGTACTCCCTGTATATGATATATGTTATGAACTCCTATGGGAGATATGAAAGTTCCGTTACAAGAATTATGTACATGAAAACTATGTTATAGAATTCTATATATGTAAATTCTGACATATGCTTTATGATATATGTATTATGTAAATGTGGACCACTTCAAGTGGTCATATCTGTTTCCCACTAAACTATAAGTTTAACACGGGTGTTTCATCCGTGTAAGTACCGAAGAGGACATCTGTGACGTTTCGCATCAGCCAGGGTCGACACAACAATAGAAGTCCACCCGATGTATGTTTTTGTTTATGTTTTGTAATGTATATGTAAAAGTTTTTTGTAATAGTGAATTTGTTTATGTACAAGTAAATGAGACTCAAGAATATGTATAAATCAGTTAAACACCACCACGATGGTGGTATTAGAATTTTTTTTTTATTTCCTTATAAGAAATGGGGTCCCGCAAAGTCAGCCGGGTTAAAGAGTCCCAATCGGGTGCCACGACCCTATCTTATTGGGAGCGGGACTCTTTGTCTGCTTTCAAACTTTAGTGGGTTCATTTCTTATATAAATCCATAAGGAAATAAAATTTATAATACACCCGCAGTGGTGGTGTTGCTTGTTATATAATGCGGTCAATTGCTGTACATAAGCAAATCGCAATACAAAACTTTACATATACGTACAAACATGGCGCAGCCACAGGTGGACTGTGTTGTGTTGCTCTGGGTGATGCGAACACCACCAGATCATTCTCTTCGGCAGAGACTGAAAAATATCGGTTTAGGCGAGGGCCATGTCGGTTTTTAGATTTTGGGTTGTATGGGACTTATGGGGCGCATGGGTGGATGGCCACGCGAGGCCATCGATATATCATAAATTAATAAAAAATACTTTGAATTGATGGAAACACTTTATAAAAGTGTAAAAATGACATTAATAATGTATCTCAGATTGATATTACATTGTTATGGTCTTTCACCACGAATGAAGATCGATGTGGCTACATTGCAACATTTGATGAAGGATCCCATCTTGGTGAAGACAATAATTAAATGCCAGGGACATGGGTGTTAGATAATATTGATTATAAGATCGAGCGTGTATAAATGTGTGACTTGTGCCATGGCCTCTTCATGGATGGGAAATTCGAGTTCACGCGTGTTAGTTTGAAATCCTTATTGCATTTGATGGCAGGAATGTGGAATGACATTTGTTCGGCATGAGGATAATTTATCCATTTCATATTCTTCATCAATGAGCGGAAGGATTTGAAAGAAGGCTGACCATAAGTCATTGTGTTAGGAGGAAAAATGTTAAAGCCATTGGATGAATCAACGCTGTGTGAGTGCCAATGCTCATAGATTCAAATGGCCAAACCGATGAATCACTCATTGTGATGTGCAAAGTATTAGTTGTCCCGACCTATATGGCTTTACGTGGCTCGATACACGGACGACTCTCTTTGGAGCTCGTGGTCTTCATCTTGTGTAGCATGTGTGAAATCATCTTCAGGTGAATGGACTCAATGGATATTGACTTATTTGTCGTCTATGATATCTCCGCCATCATTTCTAGTATCATTCTGTCATTGGTCTACTCTCACTCTTGAGTCATCATTGCTATAGTTGAGTCTGCCGTGAAACTAGGTCTACTCTTGTCGTAGTATTAGAATCGAATGAAATTCGAGGTGCTGTGAGGGGGCGTGATGCGTGTGGCGAAACTTTCACTATTAGCTTCTTCGGATAAAACGGTCGAGCATCGACACCGACCCAGAACATCTTGTATGGTCGTGAGGATCGGGATTTCCATCTTCATCGTCAAATGGAGGAGTCCCCGGCCCATTAGAATAATTGATTATCCTCTTCTTCGCAAGCTTCGATTTGAAATGTCGAGTAAATCAAGATAATTCTTTTCAGCAACTTTATCTGACTCTGCTTGCATATCACGTATCTTTAGTTTCATGTTATAGTAACAAAAAACTAATTGTTGGAGCCTAGGGTAAGTAAGCCGATTTCTTTGTTTTGTATGTATTAGAGCAAATGTGCTCTAATTTCTCTCACATGCTGAAGAAGATGTAGTTTGGGAAATAACTTTAATGGCCAAATTCCTCAATGTGGGAGTGTGGTTTCCATACATGAACCACCATTCAACTGCAATAAAAATAAGTAACATTCAACATCTAATAATAACATGATAATAGGCTTTACTTTTAATGTTTTAATGAGAAATAACACTAACCAGGAACTATTAAATCTCTTGAGACTATTCTTTGCTACATCACCAGATCCTCTTTCGCATCTCGAAAACATTATAGGCGTGAATTGAAAATATACATGTCAAATCGATATAAGTGTAAGTGTAACCAATTAAATTGAATCGATTAATTAAATTGTAACCAATTGATGCCTCATTTCCAAAATTACCAATGCACGTAGTAGTAGAAGATAATCTTGAAAATACTTAGGTGAGCGGCAGGAGTAACTGGGGGTCCTCTTAACTCAGTGCATATTGAAATCTTAGTTGAATAATATGCTACAAAGTGATTTAGAATTAGTATGTCATAAAGAGGAAAATAATATACATTAAGTGTGATTAAGATATCGCTTGATTTTCTTTCATGAAGAGGATGTTTGAGGGTTCTATCCCGGCTTGATCTGCGATGATTGTTTTGACCCGATCTTTGGCATTGAGTTGATGTAAATTTTGCTTCATTATTTCGAATCGACTCATACACAAAATGCGGTGTTGGGACGACTTGAAATCAACAATCGCAGCGTATATATTATTTCATGGGATTGATCGCAGCTTAGAGACCTTCTCCCGATATGTATGGTCAAACATGAGCACTTAAACCTCATTTTCCAATGGTCGATCAACTAAGCTTGTGAGGAAGCCCGTTCATCGCTAATAAAGATCTTTAACTGAATCGGTATAACTTTTTAGAAGACTTTCTAGGGCAATGTAATTTGGGCGCAAATCTTGTTGTTGCCCCGGGCCCTTGCAATATCTCTCCACAGACCTTTCTCTCACTTTCCTGAAGTAACTGACATGATTGTAGATGAAGTTGGTGATTTTCGCGTGCATTGGTAATTAATTATTACGAAAGCGATAGCTCTTTTACGAGTAATCTTGAACATCAAGTCAATGCGATTGTCTTTGCGCATGAGTCCAATATAAGTGTACTGCTTCTTCATTAGCAACACCCGCCTTCATAAATCTTGATCCATTGTGCGTAACAATTTGCACAACATTTGTTCACCAACTTCCTTGATGCGTCCTTGCCAAACGTAAATGTATTGTTGTACTTTTTATGCCTGTTGGATGTCAGCGAACGAGGAATATTGTGCTTTCCCTTTGAATATACCATGAAATTAATGCTCAATTTCGTAGGCGGTCCATCCATCGAGTTATGTCATTACACCCATAAGTCTTCCATTTCTCACTTTTTGGATGTTCGCATAATCTTATGTCTTTATCTCATATCCCAGTATTTGTTTTTGATTTCATATGGAGATGGTGGCTCTATTCCCATGCCTACAAGTAGAATTAATGAAATTAATTATCTAGTTTTCCCGATTATAATATAAGATAATAATTTATTAGAAGCGAAAAGTGATTGTCACACATACCGGCTTGTTGTGCACGATAATCATGTTCAACGAGTGGTGAGAGTGCGCTTTGTGAGGCTCGGCACTCTCATATATGAAAGAATTTCTTGATCAGTCGGCCATCGTTTCTTTGATTGAACCACCTTTGAAAAGATTTTTAATATTCTTTTGTCTTCAGCTGCCGAAGATTTGTATAATGATGGAAGCGAGGTGGTGATGAATCCGACCAATCTGCTTTGAATCTTTAAATGCGCCTTGTTGGATTAGTCGGTTGCAATTGCCGAAGGCTACATGTTGCGATATCTCAATTAGAAATCGAAGTAAGTCGTTTATTTATAAAATTAATTTTAATTCAAATATTTACCGTTTTTCTTTTGCCTCGTAAATCCCTTAACTTCTTGTTGTCAGTTCCGTTCGGTTAACTTTGATGCCACGACATCTTTGCTGGCATCGACTCTTTAAATCGGGGTGGCATATCACCAGGATACACATATATACATCTTATCTTAACCATCTCGTCTCGTCATCGTGAGAGATGTCTATCGCGTCCCATTGTGCACCGTAGTTATTGGCAATTTCTTATGTCGAGCTGCTTTCTTCGTTTTTCTTTATTTTTATGTGGTGCAAAAGTTCTAACTCATTTCTTGTTTTAGCCGGGAGCGCATTTGGACACTTTTTACGGCGTATTAGAGTGGGGATCGAATGTGATGGGTGATATTTAAAGCGAGTGATAACTCTTATCGTCAAACACTTGATAATTGCATATTGTACTGTGTATTCCCCTCCATATGTGTGCGATATTTCCGTCTTTGGATCTCGGCCTCAATATTTACTTCCACTAGCCATCCCTATTATTATACAATTCAAAATGAATTTATTTTCATATAAAACTACATATTTATTATATATATACACAATATTAGCCCAATATATAACTTACTTTAAAATATTAAGCCCAGCATTAAAGATTAATTAATTTATTGTATGCATACATAATATTAACTAATATATAACTTCAATTTAAATATTAACTAATATATATTTGTATTTATGAAATTTATAATCTAATGTGAAATTATAAAAAAAAAAAAAAACTAATGTTATGTAGTTGTTTTTAAAAGAATACACATTACTATTAGAGATTTTATTATACTAAGCTTAAACTAATATATATTTGTATTTTATGAAATTTATAATCTAATGTGAAATTATAAAAAAAAAAAAAAAACTAATGTATAGTTATTTTAAAGGAAGCATTACTATTAAATTTATTATACTATATAAAATGATAGTATTATATATTGATATTTACCTTAAACTAATATATATTTGTATTTTTTATGAAATTTATAATCTAATGTGAAATTATAAAAAAAAAAAAGAAGCAATGTATAGTTATTTTAAAGAATACATTACTATTAAATTTATTATACTATATAAAGCGATAGTATTATATGATGTTACCTTAAAGCTTAAACTAATAAATATTTTGTATTTTATGAAATTTATAATCTAATGTGAAATTATAAAAAAAAAAAACTAATATATAGTTATTTTTAAATAATATATTACTATTAAATTTATTATACTATATAAAGCGATAGTACTATGATATTTACCTTAAACTAATATATATTTGTATTTTATGAAATTTATAATCTAATGTGAAATTATAAAAAAAAAAAACTAATGTATAGTTATTTTAAAGAATATATTACTATTAAATTTATTATACTATATAAAACGATAGTATTATATGATATTCATCTTAAACTAATATATATTTGTATTTTATGAAATTTATAATCTAATGTGAAATTATAAAAAAAAAACTAATGTATAGTTATTTTAAAGAATACATTACTAATTAGAGGGTGATATGCTATATAAAACGATAGTATTATGATATTTACCTTAAACTAATATATATTTGTATTTTTATGAAATTTATAATCTAATGTGAAATTATAAAAAAAAAGCAATATAGTTATTTTTAAAGGCTTTGATACTTTAATAGAATTTTATTATATATAAAGAAAGCGATAGTGTATATGATGTTACCTTAAAGCAAACTAATATATATTTGTATTTTATGAAATTTATAATATAATGAAATTATAAAAACTAATATATATAGTTATTTTGAAATACATTACTATTAAATTTGTTACATACTATATAAAACCATATTATTATATGATATTTACCTTAAACTAATATATATATTTTATATTTTGTGTTTATAATCTAATGGCAGTATAAAAAAAACTATTGTATAGTTATTTTAAAGAATACATTACTATTAAATTTATTATACTATATAAAAACTATAGTAGTATATGATATTTATCTTGGAAAATATATGTTGTATTTTATTAAATTTGTAATATAATATGAAATTACTAAAAAACAACTTAATATATAATTACTAAAACTAAAAAATAAATGTAAAACTATTCAAGTACACAAAACATAAATACAATAAGTACATACCTTAAATTAATCTTGTTGAAATTTGAAACTCAACCTTAAACACCAAAATTTCCATAGCACTTGGAGATATATATAACAAAGAAAAATAAATTTGAGATGAAATGATGAGGATGAGTAGAGAGAGTTTCATTGAAACCAGGTATTTGAGGAAGTATTTATAGAATTTTTGGGATTAAAAAGCTATAGGATGGTCAAATAACGTTAAGCACAATTCTAAGTTGGTTGGAAATTTTTGGGTACAAATCGGCCAGATTAGATCTTCTTGAAGCTCGTTGAGATCAATCCATGGCGGATTGGATCAAGTTTAGATTTAAATTCTAGCCGTTGGCGGATAATCGGCTAGTTGGATGACATTTGCCAAAAATCGGGTGAAATCGGGCGGATTGGATCGAGCCAGTTCAAATACGTAGATAAGTAATAAGTCAAAATAGCCTTGGGTTGAAAAGGGGGTTAAATCTTGGCCAGATTGGATCTTAGCACAATCAATCTTAGCCACACACCTTGCGGCGACCGATATATCCCGACGAAAATGCCGAATTTCCCCACACGCGTGTCATTCGAGTCTTGGATTAAGTTGATGATATTTAGAGTCAGAGTGGCCAAAATGTCGATATTTTGCGATCATTTTCGTTTTTAGATTTTTCCTCTGAACGATTTTTAAATAACAAAATTATTGTGATAAGTAGATATCAGAATATATGGGAGAGTTTCGCTCTTGCTCTTCGTCTTACTCTCAGCGGACAAACGGCGTCTTAGCTTATAGTTTGGCAGATATGACCACTTGGTAAGTCCGCATTTACAAAATACATATGTCGTAAAGCATATGTCGAGGAAATTTTCGTATACATAATTCTATATGAGTTTTTGCATGTACAAAATTCTTATAACGGGATTTCGTATCTAAAGTAGGAGTTCGAACATATATCGTATCTGAGGGGTACCCCAGTACAATACCAACGAGAACATCTTGATTTTTATGCTTACTTCTTCAGCCGTCATTGATTCTTGTCGTTTAATTTCATGTATCTTATTATTCGGTATACAACATATAAGTATTTGCACATAGACCTCTATCTTACGATAGGAAAGGACATAATACAATGCACGAAGGTATGATACGATCTTTGGCTTGAGCGTGCTGCCCATAGCAGCGAAGTGTCGTAGCTCGCAGCGGGTGTCGAAGCCTTGTCCGAGAGCGTGCTTGTCCAGCGTAGCAAAAGTGTCGTAGCGTTAGAAGAGTCTTAGAAGCCTTTGATCGAAATGCTTATTCATTCACTATTCGGTCTTAACTTGGACATACAATTATATGTATTTAAATTTGTTTATCATTCTTAATCCATTGATAGCGAGGCGAATAATGTTTGCCTAACGGCCCGGGTTAAACCGCGGAAGGCGACGAGGTACATAATACTTTTCATATAACTTTGATACTTGTACGAACCCTTTCATTCACTTATTAGAGTCCTTATTAATCAAATGGATAATTGTTAGAATTAACAGAAGAGAGAAACCCAAAACAGAGCTTATAGGTACGCCTAGGCAAAGCATGCTACCAATACTTTTACTTTTACGATATATTCAAATACCAATACAAATACAAATACGACCTTTTTATAACAATTTAACTATAGCTTTGATATATATATATATATATATATATATATATATATATTCCTTAATTTAAATATGGCCCATAACTGTTCTTGAATAACGCATTTATACAAATTGACATTCCATGCCTTTTTAAATACAAGTACAAAATATTTATGGAGTTCACCCTAGTTGTCCACAATATGTAAAATACATTTCCATACTTTCAAAAAAATATAAAAAAAATTATGATCTTCTTATGAAGACTTTTATATCTTTGAGTTCAATCCAAAATAATTACAAAATATCATGAATGAAATGATATGCATGAGGCAGACATGTACTTATATACTCGCTCTATTTGAAAGCGATGACAATGCGCGATGATTGGCAGTCGCGCCACTTTCTACTCGATGCACGAGCATGATAAAACAGCAGCGGCTAGCGTTTTAAATGTTAGTGGTTATATAATACTCTCTTCCATTTCGAGTTTAAATAAACTCATGCATTTTTCTAAAACAATGCCCCTTTTAATACAATATAATACATATATTCATTTCATATACATTCATTTACGGTTATTGATCATTTGAATATGTATTGACTTTAAATATGCGATAAATAATTAACCTTGAAATAAATACGTTTAACAATTTTCTTTTCATTTCCCTTAGCGAATTTAACCTATGCTTTGGATTACGCGAGGGATAGCGAATGCCGACGCGATCCCAGCGGGCTGCGATGGAAATATAATTTTTATAACGATGCGGTCCCAGCGGGCTGGCGATTGGTATTAAAAAAATCAATTAGAATCTTATCGATCTGATCTCATTTGGGCTCACGGATCGAAGTGTGGCGTCGATGCACGTTCGGTCGCGATCGCACTAATTTGGCCGCTTATTGGTATAAATCTATCGCTTAACTTCAATTTTAACGGTTAACATTCTATTAAGGCAATTCAAATCATTCATAGCAAAATACAATATACTATACATCTTTTATACAAATAATTCATTTTTTAAACACTCATGCAATTTTTCATATGCAAAATCATTTCACAATTATTTGCGCCAAATCAAAGTAAAACACTTCAATATTCAGTTTGTGAAAATCATTTGATAATGGAATAATGATCGTAAGACGAAATCGAGAAGAGATCAGTGGAGAACAAACTCGAAAATGGAAACAAAAGAGAGTCGAAGAACAAATAAAAAGCTTGTTGTACTGATTCAATTCTCTACGAATCCGTTCTTGGGTCAAGCTTCCTCGTCACCAACCCACCCCAATCCATCACAAATATGTCACTATCGAAACGACCGAGAAAAAAAAAACAGTTGTGCATTCTAGGATTTTTGGTTAGGGTTGATGTCTACCCAATATACCTTCACTTGAAAAAATTTCTGGGGACACATGAGTCATATTTTGTTCATGCTTCCTTCAAGAAAATTATATTTCTATGAGTCTATTTTTATTAGGAATTGGAATCATCTCATTTGGATCACGAACTCGAGTACATGTTTAATGCCGCGGGTCGGTATGCCCGGCTCACTCGGTTACCTACTGTTATTCTATATTTCAGGGGTTTTAAATCCATAAATTGACAATGTTTCCTTACTCATGTAGAATATAGTTTCTAAGGTTTCTTTTCCAATTTGGAATCATCAATTTGGATCATAAGCTGTTTATTAGATTTATCAGGGCTAACTCTAATTTCGCGAGAAGTAGAATCAGTTGTTCTTGCACATAGCTCCACTTTACCAGATTTACGGGCACTTAGGGTTACAAAGTGCATACACTTCAGCAGTAAGTATTCCTAGAATTCTGATTTACTCATAATTTTGAATCCACTCAATTTGGATTATTGAACTGACTTACGGCCAAAACACCATAACCACACCCAAAACAGAGCATACCTGTTAGCTACCCGAAACTTACCTTTAAGCACATATTCGAGAGTCTTAGAACTACAATTTGCTCCTAGTCCCTTCCATAAATTTGTAGCCTTAGCTCTTATGGTTCTTTAACAATTAGAATAGTTCAATTTGGATGATTATAATTTAACTTATAGCCAAAACAAAAAACGAGGAGTTTTGGAAATTTTTTGTGGCAACTCACTGAAAGCTTACATCATTTAAACTGCAGCGAAAAATTAAATAAAGGAAACCTTGATCCAAGAGAAGCAATGCAAAAACAACCTCCAAACTAAACAAAAAACCATCCAGTGACAACACTTTACACACAAAGCTAGGGTTTTCTCGAGCCCAAACACAAAGAAAAAGAACAATATTAGAGTTTTTTGTTTCTTCTTTAACTCTTCCTTATTCTTCTTGATCGCAAACTCTTGATGCATGACGCCCGAACTAGGGTCGGTTGACTCTGAATCCAACCGCGGAATCTGAGTGGATGTCGGGTTCGGCCGCCACTTGAATCGAGGCGAAGTCTCACGCTTTGTACGGGGAGCTCTGACTACAGCTTCCCACCGTATCTGTCCCCAAGCGATTACTGCAATTGTGGCCGCCCAAGCCGGGGGTCGGGTTGACTACCATCAACTGCGAGAATCACAAGTGGATGTTGGGTTACAGAGCGCCACCGGAAAATCGGTGAGGAGTCTCCTTTGTGCGCGAGGGGGCTGCATCAGCCACAGGGCACGCATATCACGTGATGGTGCAATATAATCGATATATCGATCACGTAGGTAATCGATACTTGGACATCATGATACTTTCGATATCTGTCTGCGACATGAATCGACTATATACCCAATGATTCTGAGAGTTAATATTTTTACTATACCCATACAACATATATCAAACTTATAGAGTTCTAATACATGTGTAAATCGGGAACCAAAACCACAACTTCGGCTTCTTGTCCTCGGTGCAGGACGATGTCACCTTCGCACCGCTCGCATACTTGTAAAATAATATCACTCAGCCGGGGTGGTATCTTTCCGATAGTGGAATCGCGCTTAAGTGGGCTACCTCTCCACCTAAGTGCCGATTACAATGATCGAAATAAACATACATTCAAGCAAATGCATGATCTGCTTGAATGTCTACACTTGAGCCTTGACTCGAGATCAGTCCTCCGCGGAACTCTACCCAGCATTTCGCGCAAAGCGCATGTATGAAATTATTGTTTATTAATTAGCAGACCCAATAACCCTCCGTGTGTGTGTGTGTATATATATATATATATATATATATATATATATCAATTAGGCAGCTCAGGCAATTGATATATTATTTGTTTGTGGACTCGCTCAGATGAATATCAGTTAGTAAGCTCAGGCGATTGATATTTTTCATTGGACTACCCTCAGATAATTAATATTTTAAGAGTACCCTCGAACCATTTTCTCTAAACTCATCTCATGCACTAACTCTATGGTCTTTGGGGATGTTCCGGTGCATATGGAGTCATGTAGCTCTCTTGGTGCAAATACCGGTCTGGTCGCGTATGAAATATATAAGCTTTGTGCATATATTTACAAAACATTCGAATCCACACACAATCATGTCATGTACTTAGAGATTCCATTTCACATCAAAATTAGCTCCCTTGGGGAATTTAATGATCATACAGTAATTTAATTTAATCGCTCGACCAAACACATATTTTCACAAAATATATTTTTCGTGACCAGCCTTTGTTTTTCGAGAACGATGGCCACTAGGAAGTTCTTGTTCTGTCGAACGCTATGATTTATGTCGGTTTACTTTGTGTGAACCGGCGACGATTAGGCCTCATACCTTCAAAGCACACATTTTCACACGATGCACAAGCCCAAGAAACCCATGGCAGTGGGCGATCCACGAATTTGTCACATGGTTTCAAAATCAGTATCTCGATTCCAAGCTTTGAGCAGAATCAAGCGATCATTAAGGCCTCAAGCAAACGAAGCATTGTTGAACATAATAAGCGTAAAGCAAGTAGGGAGGAAGCCCACTCTTGGAGTTTGAGAAAGAAGCACCATGCATCCCAGGTGCACGCGAGAAGGCGCAAGCGTGGAAAGGTTCTCCATAGCACATGCAAGCCAATTAGACGGTTGGATCGCGTACAAATCTAGAGAGAAGTGTTCTCTCTCTCTAAAACCTCTCAAACGAAATGGCTACTGGTTCTCCCATTTTTCCCCCACGTTTTTGCTTTCTTTCCAATTTGAAGAAGAAGACCATTGTAGCAATTTTGTCATTTAGTGACTTAACAACTTCCAAAATGACCATTTGTCAGCCGTTCGATTTTGACATTCGGCACTATCTCGATTACCGTCCGTTTCAACGTTTACCTACTTTAAATGCAACATGGCGTGATCGCATTATATGTGACTTTTCGTTTCACGGCGCTGACGATTGATGCCTCGTAAAAGCGTCAAGCCGACTCCGACGTCTCGAATTCTCACGAAATTTTACGTGCTAGTTAGATTTATGGGGCGATTAGCAGATGAAATAGTTTGTCATCGAGATCACAGAGAATAAATTACGGGATTTTTAAAATTGGCACAATTTTGTAATCGAAAGTACGATTTTGCCATTTTCACGAGAAATTAGGAATTTCTCGGGTCTTACATGATCTCATGGGGCAAATCCACGATCCCTATAACAACTCTCTTTCTTCTGCAGAATCCCCAGCTCTCTCAACGTGGAATGCCAAATGGGCATTCCATAGACTATTTTGGTCTTTAATCCCGATCAACTTAAGGCCATGTTTGGCTTATCATTAAATAGACCTTACTCATTTTCTCATTTTAAAGCCTCATTTCACTTCATTTCATTTCATTTTCATTTTAACATTTACATTCCTCATTTATGACCCTTAAGTCCTCATTTGACATTTTTACCAAATTTATTTGGCTCCTGTAAAATTTTCGAGTTTTTATCATTTTTCGTTTTTAGTCATTTAAACTTCGAAAAAATAAAATTTATTTTATTTTACACCTTGAAAATGTTATAAAACTATTATGGTATTTTTAGGGCGTTACAACTCTCCCCTCCTTAAAAGAATTTCGTCATCGAAATTACCTTCATTGAACAATTGAGGGTATTATTGCTGCATAACTTCTTCGCTTTCCCACGTCAATCTTTCTGTTTTTCACGAGTTCCTCAGCGACACTTTGATTAATGAGATTAAACGTTCCTCGACTCTTTCACTTCGAGCAAAGATCTCCAACGGCTCTTCTTCATAGATTAAAATCCGGTCTAAAAGCTTCGATTGTATATGAAGAGACACATCTGTGTCGGTCGACACACATCCCCTCGGCATTGACACATGGAAAACATTATGAATCTTTTCACGGCCCTACGGTAAGCTAATACGTATATTTCAGACCCCTTTCTCCATCACCCCTCCTTATGGCCGATGAACCTAAGGGCTCAACTTGCATTTTTCTCAAATCTCACGTACTTTTCTTTCAAGGCGATACTTTAGCTATTTTCCACCAAGTGATCTCATATCAAATATCCTTTCTTCTCATGTCGGCGTAGGATTTTTGTCTATCCATGGCCACTTTCAATCTTTCTCTAATCATTTTCACTTTTGCTTCGGTTTCTTGAATCAAATCGAGGCCAATTACCTTCTTCT
This sequence comes from Tetrastigma voinierianum, assembly GCA_016808115.1. NCBI lineage: Eukaryota > Viridiplantae > Streptophyta > Magnoliopsida > Vitales > Vitaceae > Tetrastigma > Tetrastigma voinierianum. The sequence goes on along the minus strand of JAEQBH010006319.1, from coordinate 110,880 downwards.
TGCTTAACTTGGTCCAACACAATGGTGTTCTACATTTTCTTCTTCCATAGAGCCCCTGCAGGCGTCCATTTAATACTCATTTGGAAGCTATTGTTGTACACAAATTCAACTAGAGAAATGTGTTTATCCCAACTACCCTCATAGTCAACCACACAACTTCTTAGCATATCTTCCAACACTTGGATCACTCTCTCTAATTGTCCATCCGTTTGTGGGGTGGGCTGTGGAGCAGAAAATTCAATTTTCGAGAAGAATGGTAAAATCGTAATTTAGGTCAAAACAGAAATTTTTTCACAGATATGGATGATGAAATGGATTTCACTTGGATTAAGAATGGAAGTCTCTGTGAATCTAGCTACCGGGTAATTGTCGGGTCAGGGAGACCAGGAGCCCGAGAGAATTTGTCGTTTCGAATCAGTCCTGAGTATCGGTCTTGGGAAGAGCATTTGATGTGACGAGTGTCGCGTTGCTGTACTCATGTGAAACATGTTGCATGAGTATTAGAGATGATGGAGAAATGGACGATAGAGATAATGCCAAGTGTCAAAAATCCAAAGCTTAGGGACATTAGATGGAGTTATATAAAGAATATTAAATAATAATAAGGACAAAATAGCTACAGGAGTGACCATCTCACACATTAGAAAGCGAAAGAACGTGGGAGAGAAGGGGGAGAGATCATGTGGGTTCCTATTTCCCGGATTTGTGTTTAGAGAGAGAGAGAGAGAGAGAGAGTGCTTCTCTCTAAAATCGGCTGTCCAGGCGGAGTCGGATTCCTTCGGAGGCGAAGGAAGAGAAGTCGTTACTGCGCGGTGAGACGACGGCGTGAGTGCGCCGTTTCTTGGAGTTTCAACGAAGCTCGGGTGGGTAGAGGGTTTTATCCTACTTGAGTTTTGTTTAAGTGTTTTTGTTAATGTTTCGGTTGGTTTGAGGCCTTGAGCGACCGTTTGATTGAATCCCCGAATCTTGGGCAAGGTATGGGATTTAGAAACCCATGTGGGCCGGTCGTGGCCCATCCACGGGCTGTTGGAGTTGTTAATGGTATAGAATTGTGCTATAAAAATTGTATTGTGGTGTGCATGAGGCCGGAATGGCTATGAAGTCGGGTTCATCGAAAGTGGAATCGATGTTGGATGATTGAGGCGAGTGAGCGATAACTTGAGGGGTTTCATTGGCGTGAATAGTGTTCCACGCGAAATAATTTTGTGAGAAAATGTGTTTGGTTGAGTGGTGAGTCGAATTGCGCTCGTGTTTGATGGATAGCCCATGTGAGCTAATTTTTGGTGTAATGGATTGAGAATTCACATAACATGCTTTGTGTGATTTAAATTATGTAAATATATGCATGATGATATATTTTATTACTCATGTGTTGAAATGACGTCTTTTGCATTTCATAAGGCGCAGCTGAAGTGGAATTGTGTGTGCATGACATAACCTACGGAAAAGCAGATGTATAGTTGCGAAAGGAATTTCGCCAAGATGATTTCATTAGAATGGTGTTGGGAGATGGTCCCACGCAATTACACGTCGGAGGAGCCATGTATTGTTTGGGTTCTCAACACGTGTTCGCCTCGGAGGGTAGTCTATATTTTTATCGACGCCCGTTGGTATATTTTTCGAAACTGACAAGTTTTTGTTTTGAAAATTATGTTTTTCTCATACATGGCTTAGGCAAGTGTGAGGGAGTCGGTGAGGACTCGGGACATGGGTTGGTCATTTAGACATTCAAGTAGGATCACGAATTTGCTTGAATGTGTGTTTACATAGGATCATTGCATATGCACTTGGGTGGGAGTAACCCAGTGGGAATTGATTCAACTACTTTGGGTAAGCTCACCTTTGTCGAAGAATATATTTCGGGTACAAGAGCGCGAAGAACGATGCATCCCTAGAAAAGGCGTTTGGCCGGGTTTGCTTTGGTGTGGATCATGTATTAGAGGGTGTATTTTAAACTTTTTAATATATGTTGTGTAGAGTAAGTGTGTCTTTCTTGAGGCACTTATGGTATATCGAGACCGAATCTGCGTATTGATGAGTATTGATATTGGGCTGAGGTAAATTTTTGCGTGTATTTGTCTTCCGATGTTGATGTTAGGCGGTGGTTCTTAGGTAGAGCTCCGTCTGAAAGGAGACTACGCACGTTTTCGTAGTAGTGTATGGATTGCGACATTCGCCCGGTATTCGTAGGTTGGCGGGTTGTCAGCCGAAACCGTTTTGGGCATCCGCGAGGAGCGGTACGTGCTGAAATTCAGTTCGGTCTTGAAGCCTCTTACAACTTTCCCAAATCTCGAGGTAAACCTCGTATCTATCACGAAATGATCGATATTGGAATGCCATTATGAAGGCTATTTCGCTTTTATGTAAAAGTGTTCTAGCGAAGCTTGTGAAGTGAATAGTCGGTTCTCCAGCATTGGAGTGGTGACTTAGTGTCGATGTACCACGACCGGCGAATCATGCTTTCTTCGTCATGATGACTTGGAGCCACAAAATCCATTGTGATTGAGTCCGATTTCGTTCGGGTATCCCAATGAAATTTATATAAATCCCGAGGAACTTAATGTTCAACTTTCACTTTCTGACACACCATACACTTGGTCACAAATTCCGAAATATCTCATTTCATTCTGGACCACAATATGAAGTCTTTAAATCCTGATACATCTTTGTGCGACTGAGATGCATAGAAAAAGTTCCACTGTGTGCCTCTTCGAAGATAATGAAGGATTTCTTAAACTCGCATCATCATTAGTACACAAACAGATCCTACATAATACTGCAATCCATCTTCATTCACTATAAATTCGGTTTCTTTCCCTCTCTACACTCACGATTCTGTGATTCTTGAAATTTTCTCATCATTCTTTTATTACCTGCGCTCTCGATTCAACAATTAGGTTTTGCTATCTGATTAAATTTGCTATTGCATGATTACATGCGAAAATGACAATAACAAGCATTGGCTTCGAGCGCTTATGACTTTCTACTCGGGCATGCACTCTTGCATTGGCCTTCCCGGGATGATAATCGATCACATAATCGTAATCGCCCGATCATTCCATCCATCTCGTTGTCTCAGTTAAGCTCTCGCTGTGAGACGAAGAATACTTAAGACTTTTGTGATCGGTGTAGATGAAACACTTTTCTCCATAAAGATCGTGTCTCCATATTTTCAATGTGAACACAATGGCGGCCAATTCCAAATCATGCGTAGGGTAGTTCTTTTCATGTGGCTTCAACTACCTTGAAGCGTAAGCTACCACTCTACCCTCTTGCATAAGGACACATCCAAGTCCATTTAATGAAAAACATCCGCCCAAAAATCACGTATTCTTTCTTAGTAGGTTGGTGAGTAAGAACCGGTGCCTGGGGTGAGAATGCTTTCAACTTTCAAAGCTAGGCTTTGACACTTTCGCTCTAATACTTTCAAATCTCTGCGCATTCTTTTGGAAGAATCTGGGTCATAAGGCGCGTCATCGAAAACCCACCTGCGAGTATACATTGTAACCTGCCAATCCCGAAACTGCACTTCTGTATTTTAGGCCAGTTTCGTCGATAATCACCCTCTCTGTGTTCTTTTCGATCCGCTTGAATTCCTTAACCGATACAATGTCTAGAAAGGTGCCTCCCGACAAAATTCACATTTGCTGATTTTGCATATAATTACATTCACTTTTTCAAGGTTTCTATTTTCACGAAGGTGTGTAACATGAATCGCTGATAATTTTGAATAAAGAATAAATCTATAAACACCATGAAAAGCGAATCTATACGATCAGAAAAACATGATTCATTAAGTCCGCCAAGCGCTAGGGCATTTGTCAACCGAGCGACGTTCTGAGGAATTCATAATGTCATCTTGTTAGCGCGTCTTATGCATCGCATCGTAATCATGGCAGTGATACCCAGTCGCAGAAAATCGCCGAAAGAACATTTGCACCTTTCAAGCGAAGTCGAGGAAGACGAAATCCGCATCATCACGGGTAGCAGATATTTGTTCTTTCCTTTGTCATTTTGTTCGGTGCCCTATAATCAACACTACAGCTTGCTTCATCTTTTTTTTTTCTTTTTAATAAAACCTTTGGAGCTCCGTGGTGATATAACGAGCGAATAAATCCTTTCTCACAACAATTCTTGCAAGCTGAAGCTTGATTCTTTTATCCACTTGGAGCCATTCGATAAGGTGTAATGGATCTTTGGGTGGCACTACGGGCTGTGTCGATTGCCGGGCTCAATCTCTCTCTACATGGAGGCGATCTTGTCAATTCCTTCGAAACACATCGGATAACCGCAGCGTAAGGATATCGATAAACAAGGGCTCCACCTTTTTCGTATCATCATGCCTGTACCCAGTAGGCTTCACCCTTTTCGAACCATAGTTCACAGCGGTAGCGGTGGATATCACATTAGAGAGGCGTGGTTCGACTCGCCCGATAAAGTCACTTCCTCACTACTCGGTGTCCTTAAGGTCACTCTGCTTCCGTCCATAATCGGCTTACAGCGACGTAGGACGGCGATCATCCCTAATATCACATCAAACTCTACGAATGATAACTTCGATCAAGTCTCCTAGAAACTCATACTCATATTCGATAGGGCAATCTATGCCAAACTCCCTTTTCACAATAACACTATGCCCCGAGTGGTTGTCACGAATGTCATACCGGTTTCAACTCTTTGATGGCTACCCCGAGCTCGGAATGGCGGTCTGGAAATGCAAGAATGGTTGAACACGGATTTATCAATGCATGTACAATAGTCTCAAAGATATAGAAATTACCGACAATCATATCGGTGTCTTTCTCTTCCGCTTGCCTTAAATTTACATATGCCACTGGTAGGCTCTGAAACATCTTAACCATAGTCTATGTCGTGCACGTCTCGGCGTGCTCGGTGATGTAACCTCTTGTTGTCCTTGTTGCTCTTATGCTGCGGCGTACCCCCGGTCGGGGTGATGTGAAAGGAAACGAGCTGAGACCCGATCTCTCACTTTATTGCTCATTGGATCCACAAACCCGAGCAAGCACTTGTCAATCTCGACACTCTCCCTTTATGTTTCCTCCCCGCAGTATGCGATAAAGGAGTAGGGTCCTCTTGAACACTCTTGGTGCACTTGCAGCGACGGTGCACGTCAATAGTCTTACTAGGTAGTACGGTGATCCCGAATTGTATCTTGATTAAGAACCTGTGGTCCTGCGAGCTGCCTACGGTGTGATAGGAGCTTGATTGACCAGGATTTTCCTTACTCTGTCTTCTTTTTTTTCTTTCATATTCCTCTTTCTTCACTCTTTCAACATTTAGAGCACATGTCACAATTTTGGAGAAATCATCATGGCAAAATCCTTTGACATGGGCCCGAATATGGTCATTGAGGCCATCTTCAAACTTCGCGGCATTTTCTCTTCTCAATCAGCATCTCGAGCATACTTGCTCGACCGGGTCAATTCTTTTTATGATACTCAGTTACGCTCATGTCTTTGTTTCAAGTACATGAAACTCTGGGCTCATATTGCTAAGATAAATACGACCCATATTGCTTCACTGAATTCCTCCGGGAAAGAGAACTCACATGTAACACTCCGTGTGAAGTGCGGTCCAGTCACGAAACCCACCACTAGTAAGACTCATCATGTAGTAAAGACGTCACACACTCTAAATTCTCCTCTGGTGTAAAATGCATTTGTCGAAGCATTCTTTTAGTTCTTTCGAGCCAATTTTCCGCCATGGAAGGCTCATCATCTTTCTTCCCAAGAAAATCCATGGATTGATATTTTGCCATTCTCTCTATGGTGGCGGATGAGAATTGCGGCTAGTTGTCTTTGCTCTTTGCGGTCTTAGTATCTGGCTGGAGGATATCCATAACTCCCTCTTTGCTTTACCTTGGCACTCCACGAATAGATGGAGCATGGGGCGGCTCCGCGCTTCCACACGAGGAGGCTATTTGGGCGACTGCTGAGTGCACCTCTAACCACAATGGGGTCACACTAAACCATCCATGTTTACCTAGCCAAGACCAACAAGATACGCATCAGAGTCACGTCATCCATTATATGCAAATGCAATGCATGTCATAAACAATTTCAAAATCATTTTGTAGAACCGCCTAAACCTAAGCTCTAATACCACTAAAAATGTAGCGTCTGATGAGCCACCAATACTTTTACTTTTACGATATAATCAAATACTATTACAAATACAAATACAACATTTTTATAACAATTTAACAATAGCTTTGATAAAACAAAATATACATTCCTTAATTTAAATAGGGCTCATAACTGTTCTTAAATAACGCACTTATACAAATTGACATTCCATGCCTTTTCAAATACAAGTATAAAAAATATTTATAAGGGAATTCACCTGATTTGTCCGCAATATAGCAAATGCATTTCATACTTGACAAGATATAAAAATTGTGATCTTCTTATGAGAAGACTTTTTACCTTTGAGTTCAATCCAGAAATAATTACAAAAATATCATGAATGAAATTATATGCATGAGATGGAGCATGTATATACTTAGCTACGTTTGACCAGTGGCGATTTGTGCCACGATGGTGAGGCCCCGGATCAACAATGTTATATACCTAAGTTCCTCCTACTGCGGTAGTCAAGCTCTTGCCGATATAATGGTCTAAGTCGAACACGGGGATGGGTTTTCATCCAGAATGATTTGCATAAGTGTAAAGGTAAGGCTTTCTATTTGGACTTTTTAGATTTTTGTTTCAAAAGCTTGATTGTAATGAGTTTGGCTTGGTCTTGTAAAAAACTGAAAATGAAGTGTGAAAAGTTAACTGAAGATTTGGGTGCTAACTTGGTAACTTGGGACGTGTCCTCGGGTTTATCCTCGCGTTATGACAAGCAACTATGAGTCCCGAGCCACAATAGGATCTATGTTTAACTAAGCGAACACCTCACCCAAATCCCAACTCCTATTTGAGTCAACACCGAATAACATGCATCTATGGCCCCTTACAGTTTAAACCACAATGTTAAACATCATTTCGGTGGCTAGAAGTAAAGACCATCTAAAAAACCACATAGCAATAAGTATACCTTTGTATCTAAAGCATGGTAAGTATTGGCAAAATGCGCTAACATTCAGTATTCAACCATATTTTGAGAAGATATGGTCATAAACACAGTACTTGTAACTTTTAACACAAGAGGAATGACGTCACGTATGCCCAGCACGCTTGGTAGCTTCCTTATCTTCCAAAGAGAAAAGAGCAGCCAAGGCATCTCTTGAGTTGTCATCTGAGAGGGTGTTTGAGCGACCCAAAATAAGAGAAAGAGGAGAGAGAAGAGAGAAAAGCAAAACCCTAACTAAAGCTACGAAAGATATTCTGAAAATAAAGCTTGCGAAAATTGCTTCCTCGATTTGTTTGCTTGGGATTCTGAAAATGGGAGGGGCTTATATGGAGCCCCGATGTATGAAAATACCATAAAGCCTAACATTTTTGGCTGAATTTAGGAATAAGGGAGTAATACACCAAAATTGAAGTCGGTTTTGCATTAGTAAAGTGTGACAAAAGCGTAAATTTTGCTAGGCAGGCGAAAATTTCGCTAGATAGCGAAATCACCAAGAGATAGCGAAATCAAAAATTTTCGCTAAATGGGTAAAACATTATTAACTAATGAAATTTGTAACTTAACGCGAAATTCTTGTGAGAGTAGTAGAATATCTGAATCCAAAGCTAGGAATGAATAACTGCTTAATCTTGGATACAGCGAAAATTCACAATTTCAGCTAAGATGCCCGAAAATTTTTCGCTATTCTGCCAATTTCGCAGCGGCGAAATTTTAAATCTTAGCGAAAATTCACTGGAATTCTTGATTCTTCAACGCTTTTGCCCTCTTGCACTTTCATATGCAGAGTGATTTCCGCATCGCTTGCCTTTTCATTCTTTCTTTGATTTTGAAATTACGTTTTGATGGCGTGATTGGGTTCGATGCTTCATGATTCATCATATGTCTCGATATTGAACTCGAGTGCCTTAGCCTGAAACAACCCTGGAAATAACCTCTAAGCGGCATAAAGTGAAACTAAGAGGACTTGAACACTTCGAATTGGCATAAATGACATGATTAGTCTTGTGAAAAGCACTCAAAACCTATCTAATATAGGGTTGAAATAGCACTTTTGGAGCCTTTAATCACACCCCGGCAAAGCTTTGCTAGTCCCTTGCTTGTTTACAAAAACAAAAGGAGATGCATGTAGTGATTTTCAAAAAGTTTATGATTCAAAAGGGTTTATGTATATATAAACATTACCTTAAAGTAAGCCCGACACGGATTTGAGCCGTATGAAGAACCAAAACCATACAAGAACGGTCAATATTGGTTCCATGATTCTCAACGAATTTCCACCCTAAGTCTAATGACTCTTTAAAAATAACAGTTAAGCGATAAATTGCAAAATTTGTCCCTCCTGACCTAACAGCGACTTACGGCCTTAAGTTGTTGAACGGCCTAGATGGGGGCTAGTTACACTCTTCTTTCTTTATTCAACTACATTGTAGGGTGCAAAGCTTAAAATTCGACTTCACCAAAGTCGGGTGTAGCGAGTCCGCAGGTGACTCCCAACAGATTAAGGTTTAGGGCATGGCCGAAGGATCGTGACCCTGAACTCTACAGGCTTCACCCAGGACTCCGAATGAATTCGAAAATCAAGCACCTACAAATCGTTAGACTCTACCTAATATCACCCATGTAACGAGACACTAAATCGATGACTTGACGATTAAGGCTTAGGGCATCGGGCTGAGAGCTTTAAGCCGTACACCCCACGGGCCGGAGTGCTTTCGGGTTTGAAAGCGAAGGCTTCACGACTTTATTTTCTTTTTCTCTTTTCTTTTTGCTTTTTCTTTTCTTTTCCTTTTTTGAAGGAGAGACTACATTGGATGTGAATATGGGTAACCTGAGCCTATCCTAGGTTGCCGACATACACAAGTAGGCTATCTGTGAAAGGAAGCAAACACAAATTCAAGCCCCTGATGGCTGTCCCGGTGTGCGGTGTGTGTGAATTAGGGGAGAAATTTTCAAGTTGAGCAGCATCTTTGGGCGCAGCGACCAAAGCCCCAGTTTCAAGCATGGAATTTGTTCAAACATAAAGGCGACAAATGGTGATTCTATTCTCGACAAAACGAAATTCAATTGTCGATTTGAAGCAATTCTGGTGTTGGAAAACACAAATATACATGGTAAGTATGAAAAACATGGTATGCAATACGTATATATATAGTGAATAGCTTTTGATATGGCAAATGGCTAATACATGAATCTAGCTAAACATACGAAAGTATCAGCACACTTTACTCTTATGGCTAATACATAAATCCTAATCAAAATAAATGGATTATTAAAGGCTGGTAACTATACAAAATCATAAAAGAAGCTAACCACCTACATTCTTTGTGGTGGTGTGGTGGAATACGAAGACTGTTTGTCTGCGTAAAACATCAAATAGAATTTGCGTGCGTGGTGGGCTCCTCTCGATCGGGAGGAACGAGGAAGGCCAGAGTGCGTCATGATCTGGCGAAGCATAGAGTGACAGCGGGCGACTCGATCTGGTATGTAGGCGCTAGTGGCGGATGGCATCCACGTCACACTGCTGATCTCGTGGCAGTGTGAACATGCTCGGGTGAGAATGGTGTGCGAGGTAGAATGGGCCGGGTGTATCTCTTTGCGGCTGTAGCCGGATGTGGTGTGGAGGAGGGGAGATGGGAGGTGACATCTCGGAGGCGGACTGCCATATGTCCTCTCGGGCTCGGGGCGGGGCACATCGTCTGTGGAGTCCTCGGCCACGACCAGGGCTGCCCCAGTCCTGTGTCGGAGATGGAAAGATACGGGCATGGTCATCACCGCTCCGTGAAGAAGCCTTGAGGCAGAGGACATCAATGAAACTTCTCATCTCGATCTGGCTCCTGCGGGAATCCGCGTATGCTTTCGGAGCACAGAGGAAGTGGTCTCGGCGTGCGATGAGTGGAGATAACTCTGCCGTCTTGGAGTCCTTAGATGGACCTTCTCCTCTAAATGTATCAAGGAGGAGGTCATCACCCATTTCCCGAGAGGGGCGAGACCCGATATCCCTCAGGGAATCCGTTAAGGAGAGCCTCGAAGATGGCTCACTCCATTGCAATAATCTTTGTCAGCGAGGAACGGAGACCGTCGGAATAAAATGGTCGTCGTAGCATCGAGGCGGGAGGCGCCTCTGTAAATGCGGTCGGTTGTAGTGTCTGGCCGGTCTCGAACTGCATCTCTCGATGAGGTGGGTGGGCTAATCTCTGCTCCCTACATTGGCGTGGTATACGCAGACCCAGAGCTGCTGCTCTGAAATATCGGCCGCTCACGGGTACTCGACTATCATCAATAGAGGCGCGAAGCTCACGCGGTCCATGCGCTCCTCGAGATGTCATAGAGTGATAGAGCTGAAGGCACCACTCGTGGGTAATGTCTTTCGGAGTCATGAGGCGGTAGTGAATAATCTCGATCCCGACCTCGCCGAATCACTAGCCCTAGGATCAACCCTCGTATTGCGGGACATCATAGTACGACTCACGATGAAAGTCTCTGCTTATTTGTGGTGGAGCCAGGCATTCCGGCTGGGGTTGGCCTAGCGGCCTCCTCGATCACGGAGAACAGTGCTGACAAGCGGCGATGATGTCGCCTCTGCGGCCGATGTATTTGGTGATGAGCGCTGCGCGTAGGGAAGGAGAAGATGACTTCGCTGGGCCGATGTGGGGCAGCTTGGAGAGGCCCGAAGACCCTCCTAACTCTCTATGAGGTACGGGTGATGGGGCAGGGGTCCCGTGTCCAGGTGTCCCTGACAACGACGGGAGAAACCCTTGAGGCTCATCAGATGCTCGAGGGCCGTGATGGAATGCTTGGGGGGCCGGGTGGGACCTCTGCCTCGGGTGTATTGAGATCTGGCCGCGTAGAAGGCGGGACCCACCTCGTGCGGGAAACGCCTCGAGAGAAATGCGAATAATACTGCGGAAGAGGGTGGAGCTCGAAAATGCAACTAAGGCATTGGATACAGGCCGGGAGCTCAGCGGAGGTGGGGCGGAGTCACTCGGCGGGGCGGGGCACTCTTGGGCGAACCGGGGAGCACGAGGTCTGAACTAAGCGGTGAGAGCCTTGATGAGGCTTGGCGAGAGATGGCTCGAGCGAAATGAATCCCGGTCGTGCGGGGCAAGCGGCTTTTGGCCGGTGGGAGTGACGTGACGGCCGGTTTCTGCTTGGGACTTCGAGCTGGCGGAAAAGCCGGATCTGTGAGGTAGCTCGGTGCGTGGTGTCTTGTGCCGGGGCGAAGATCTGGCCGGGAGCAACGGAGCCGGTGACCCGAGGGGCTCGGTACGAACTGCTAGTGTAGTGCCGATAGTGGCTATGGTCCTTCTTAACGGCAGTGAGACTGGACAATGAAGCGGGTGGTGGGATCGGGTGACTACGGGAGAAAGAAGCCGCCCGGAGAGGAGCCTGTGATGACCAAATAAACAACCCCTTCCTCTTCTTATAGGCAAATGAGGAAGTAGAAGAGTTTTGTCCTCATTATTCGTGGATTCGGCCAATTTATTTTAACTGCATCACCTTTTATGAATTGAAAATTATAACCCAAATATTAATCTTGTGAAAAATAAAAATTATTATAATAAAGTACTATATATGAAACCAAAATTAAAAATTCTTTAAGTACTATAGTATATAAACAAAATTATTAAAAGGAAAAAGCGCCCCAATTTAGGAAATTTTCGAAAAATAAGCGAAATTATCAAATTAACTAAATTAAGACAAAAGCAAATTGTTGAATTTATAATCCGTTTTGATTTTGAAAACAGGTTCAGTTCAATTTCAAAAAATTACTCAAGGAGGGTCGAGGAGAATGATCTCCTCTCGAAAGCCCTGCCCGATGGCACGGGGTGACTCCATGGTGTTGGATGTCGATTGTTGAAGTGGTCCTCGGAGTGGCTTTTGAATTGAGCAATTGGCACAGAGTGGATGTTGATGGCAAGACGATATCTTCATCTCTTGGTGATTACTCACTTGCAATTCACGGACCTTTGTGCTTCCTAGCATCTTGAACATTTGAAACAACTTCATCGATTATTTGATTTTCATGTTCGCAACTTTGGCTTGTTGTTCAAATGAAAGATGTTTAACACGAGGTCATGTTACCAAGGTAAGGATTGCATGATTCCATTCCGGAAGCAATTGATGATTGCATTGGGTTTGTGGCGAAATGGTGTCTTTCCCTAACATGATTGGCACATGATTGGGTTCGTCGCAATTGGCTCGGTGTCGAGCACTACAAAATCTACTGGGTAGTAGAATTTGTCTATTTTCACCAGCATCTTCAACTATCCCCTTAGGGATTTTCGCGTCCCCATCGGCCCGATGAAAGTGTGATGTTGGTCGGTTTAAGTTCACCTAAACCTAATTTGCTTGTACGAGAATACGGCGGTAGGTTCACGGCTCATCAGTAATGACGTCATCGCGATTCCCGATATTAGTGAAATTGTGGGGAGATCACGGATCCTTGTATTTGGCCCGGATTCTTACTTTGGATTATGGCAGCGACTTTGTTCGGTGAGAAATGCCTTCTTCCATTGCCTAATCCCTTCTTGATTGTACAAAAAGATCTTTCAAAATTTTTGCATATCACGAGGGACATTTGATTTTGTCGATGGGGACAGTATATTGGCACCTTCAACTTTTGCCTTAAGACCTCTAAAATGCACGCTGTTTGAGATGCCTTCTTCTTACCTCTAAGTGCTTGTGGAAATGGAAGTGGTATGCGGTATTTCTGAATCTCCTTTAGGAGAATATGCTCAGAGCTGCAAATTCTTCTCACTGCTTGGATTCACTTCCGCCGGGCTTTGGCATAGAGGCGGTCAACCTCTTTTCCACTTCTCGGGGTGATTATGGCACTTCACCTCATCCATTCTTTGAATTGTTGGATGATCTACCTCATGGATTCCCTTTGGGTTTGGCAGCTGTTTGGGAGAGAGACCTTCACTCCCTTCTTGTACCTCCCGACAACTTGTTGATCTTGAGAGTGATTGAATCTTGTAGGTTGTCAATTTTTGTTTAGATTGCTCTCGGCCATCTATTCTCTTATTCGAGTGTATTCCAGCAGTATCAATCCTTTGTGCCAGTTACCGCATTGATTCCTTTATTCCTGACAAAGTTGCCTACCACCACTTGTATATTCGGTATGGCTTGTTCCTTTGGAGAAGAGGATGGTGGTGGTTGTGGTTGAAGTGAGACAAGCGTGGTTTTGGCACACAGGGGTACACATAAGCGAGGGGGGGTTTGGGTCTCCCGTGAGAGGTTAGAATTGATTCCTCGGTGGAGTATAGGTATTACCATATGGAGCATTGGGTTGTGGTGGCTTGTATTGACCTACGGTGTTGTTGCACGTTCGACTGTCAAATCGCCCGTACGTAGGGGCCATGGGACCCAGCTGTTCTCTTGGATGTACGGGGATTGATAATTAGTGCAAGATTGGTGTGTGCGAGATTTTCGAGACCTTGCATGAACTCTTCATGCTTTTTCCTTGACTCCTCCGCTTTCCTAGCTAAGGTTAAATCGGCGCCATTTACATATCCTGCGGTGTATAAATCCCTCTCCACAGAGATTTGGTGGAAGATCTCGTTGTTTCCATTTCCCTAGGGGTTTGGCTCATCCCAACCATAGAAGTTTGACCACATAATTTAAAAATCCATGGCCGTCGGGATGCTTCTTGAGAAAGTCTCACTCCACACATGGTTTCCAAGCTGCCTCATGGCGGGAGACATACCACCATAGAAATGGTTTACCGGCATCCGTGTATCGAGCCCGTGATGTGGGCATGCAGCGATGGTCTCCATAAATCTCTCCCAGCAACGATAAAACCTCTCTCCATATCTTGACATAAAGGTATAAATTTGTCTCTTTAAATTATTAGTCTTATGGCGGCGAAGAACTAACCCCGAGGGTGCACTTGCACAACTCGGCCCGATTTCTAATGGTTCTTGGCCTCGATGAGTTGAGCGAATCTTGCTTGTCGCTTTAGGGTAAGTGGAAATGCTTTCGCTTAAGCGAATCCATGTCCACCTCATTCCTTCCTTAAAGGTTGTCTGAAACCTCCTCCAAAATCCCCTAATATGAGTGGTTTTCATTTCCATACCTGCATGTGATATGTGTGGGAGTAGGGTACGAGGGAAGGCCTCAGCTGTACATCTTCGGTAGGGAGGTATGATGCGAGGAGGGAGACAACTCTAGGAGGGTGGATGTGTGATCCCTCATGGTTCATAGGCTGTTGGATTCATTAAGGGTGCACAGTGACTGGCATTCTTGATTAGTGGATCCATGGTATCGGTGTGGCCTGTAACTTCCTTTGTTTAGTCAATTATTATCTTGATTCTATGTAGTCTGCACGTGTGTCTCTATCCCATTGCATAAACACATGTTATAAAATTGTAAAGACAACAAAACCTGAAGCAAACTTGCAAAAATGGTTATTGTTAGCTAAAATAAAAAGCGATTATAAAAAAGAACAAAAGCTTGATGCGATTCTTTGTAGTGATGGCGCGGTTCACATGGCGGGTTACAAAAGAGTTAAAAGGTTACCTTCACCTGTGATGTTGATCACAAGTACACTTGACTCATCATTAGTAGTTTGGCACCATCCGACGGCATCACATTGGATTAGTGCCACGATGGTGTTTGAATCAAACAATATTTATATACCTAAGTTCCTCTTTGCTTGTAGTCAAACTCTTTGCGATATAGTGAATAAGTCGAACACGGGGATGGGTTTTTCATCCTAAGAATGATATGCATTAGTGTAAAAAGGTAAGGCTTTCTATTTGGACTTTTTAGTTTTGTTTCAAAAGCAGTGTAATGAGTTTGAAAGCGATTAAGCGTAAAGCGAAAATGAAGTGTGAAAAAGTTAACTTTGAAGATTTAGGTCACTAACTTGGTAACTTAGGGCAAGCTTGAGTGTCCTCGGGTTTTTATCCTCGCGTTATGACAAGCAACCTATAGTCGAGCCACAGCAGGATGCATGTTTAACTAGTGAGCCTCACCTAAAATCAGCTCCTATTTAGTCCTTACGGATAACATGCATCTATGGCGCTAGGTTTGAAACCCCTAACATTAAACATCATTTCGGTGGCTCGTAAGACCATCTAAAAAACCAGTGCATCTAGCGATAAGTATAACGTAATCTAAACATGTTAAGTGGCCCGAATCACTAACATTCGATGCTGTTGACCATATTTTGAGAAGATATGGTCGTAAACCACCGATGCGTAACTTATGAGAGGGCCAAATAAAGTATGCCCCTACCCTCAAAGGCGCTTCCTTCCTCTTGAAAAGAGCAGCGGCGTCTCTTGAGTTGTCATCCTCGAGGGTGTTTGGCGGCCAATAAGAGAAGAAGAGGAGAGAGAGAAAGAGAAAAGCAAAACCTAACTAAAGCTACGAAAGATATTTACAAAAATAAAAACTTGCCAAAAGTGCTTCCTCGATTTGTTGCTTAGGGTTACAAGTGGGAGGGGGCTTATAGGCCACACCCAATGTATGAAAATACCATAAAGCTAACATTTTGAGCATTTGAATTTAGGGAGACAAGGGAGTAATACACCAAAATTGAGTCGGTTTGCATTAATTACCAAGTGTAATGAGCGTGGCATACAATTTGTAAGCAGTGAATTTCGCTAAACGTGAAAATTTCGCTAGGTAAGCGAAAATCACGAATATGAGTAAAATTTTTAAGCTAGAGCGGAGTGCATGAAATTTAAGCTAGCTAACGAGAATTTAAGCTAACAGAAATTCTTGTGTGCAAAATGCAAAATTTAAGCTGGGAATAGTGCAGCGAAAATCTGGAGTCTGGCGAAAATTCACAATTGTTAGATTGCGAAATTTTCGCTAAGGCTGAAGGCCCCGCGACCCGGCGAGAATTTTCGCAGTCTTAGCAATTCCACTGGAATTCTTTGATTCTTCAGCGCTTTGCTCACTTTGCTCTTTCTTACGCATTGATTTCCATGCGCTGCCTTCATTCTTTGCTTTGATTTTTGAATTACGTTTTGATGGTGACAATTGGGTTCGATCTTCATGATTCATCATATGTCTCGATGTGAACTCCCAATCTGTGAACACGAAAACAACCACGAATAACACCTAGCGGCATAAGTGAAACTAAGAAGACTTGAGCATTCAATTGACATACAAATGGCGTGATTAGTGCGCAAAAAGCGCTGAGGAAACTATCTAATAGGGTTGAAATAGCACTTTTGGGCACTAATCAATGACCACAGGGCCGATCTTCGAGTTACGCCGCTTTCTGCACCGATACATACCACGATGGTAAAAGCAACCTTGGCTAGCATTTTCATGCTTAGATTCTATATATCTTTCTTCATTCCGGTTTAATTCAACTCTTGCATTTTCTAAAGCCTTGATGCCCCTTTTAACTTTTGAATGATCAATGCTGTCTGATATATATATTCATTTCATATACATTCATTTCACGGTTTTATTGACCATTCCCGAATATGCACTTTCATATCTGATAAATCATTGAAAACCTGAATCATGTATTTAACAATTTTCTTTCATTTTTAAAAGCGAATTTAACCTATGCTTTCGGTGCAGGGATAATGAATCAGAGCGCGGTCCCACTAGGCCCTGGTAGATGCAAAAAAAAAATTTATAACCGCGATAGAGATCATTGGGTTCTTTGATTAGTTATTAAAAAAAAAAATCGGTCGTGAATACTATCGATACTATCTCATTGTAGACTCTGGATCGGAGTGACACATTATTACGTTCGGCGCAGTATTGCTAATTTGACCCTTATTAGTATACCCGATCTATCCTTAGCTTTTCGAATTTTAACGATTAACATTATTAAGGCGTTAAAGATCGTCGCTAGCAAAAATCTGATATCTTATATACATCTTTATACAAATAATTCATTTTTCAACACTCATGCAATTTTTCATATGCAAATAATTTTACAATTATTTGTGTGGCGCCACTGCAGGCAGGCAGTTTGGGAGGATCAGAGCCCGGTCAGGGATGCTGCCCAAAATCACTTTCGATCCTTTCAATCATATCTTTGCGAGATTGATTACAAAATTGGGCAAGCCCGTAAGCATTTAACAAAAACTACATTTGCTTTAACAAAATATTTACAATGAAGGCATTCAAGCCTTTTCAAAATGATTCTGAAAATAGATGTTCGAGTTCAAATTGTTTTTCTGAAAATATCATGTCGAAAAAACATGGAATGAATGCATGTCGGGCATACTCAGAAATTTCCTTCTTTATGACTCGACGCTCCTCGATCTTGGGTTCCTTTTCGATCACTATCTATCACTCGGTACCTGCATTGGTAAAACAATACGCTAAGCATTTTCATGCTTAGTGGTTCTGTAAATCCATTCCTCGATTTCGGTTTAAATCAAATTATGCAATTTAACAATTCAAAACTTTCAAATATTATGGATGAAATATAAATACGATACATATACTTGTTTTTATATACAGTAGAGTTATGGATTTCATTGATCATGTCAAAAATACACTTTCATATTCAATATTTACTTAATCACCGATCAATTCAATTATGCTCGCAAAAAAAAATTGATTCGATTGCCATTCAATTCAATTACGAAAACCAATTCGGTTCAAAATCCAATTCGATTAATACTTGTCCAGTCGAGTTATGCCAATCAATTCAGTTATGCCCTTACTTGAATTTAACTATGTCTTCGATATCTGGAGATGATATCGAGTCAGAGCGCGGTCGGGTTGAAATTTGTAGGTCGGTATCACATGGTTTTATAACACGATGCGATTAATTTAGGCTGCTAGCGGTTATAAACAATCAAATAATGAAACCTTCACCGTCACGGTCATTGAAATTTGCTGATCGGAGTGACACATCAATAGTTCGCGATCTTTGCTGTTTGACCACTGTTGGTATACCAATCTATCCCTTAATGCGAGAAATGGCGGTTAACATTCTATTAGGGCGTTCAAATCCTTTATAGCAAAATATAGTACAATATGCACGCTTGTATAAACGAGTTTATTTTCAATAATCATGCGATTTTTATATCTGTTTCCGCGATCACTTTTCTCAAATCAGTGTCAATTCAATATGCTTTTGAAACAAACATGCAAGCGAACGAGGAATAGAAGTCGGTAGAACAAACCCCAAAAATCTTTGCACTTTGATTCCAATCCCCAGAATCACCAATCTCGGTTGGCTTTTATGCCGTCTGATTTATTCCAAAACCATTAAAGAACAATATTATTAAATTAACGTGCTAGTAGTTTTGAAGTTGGGATGGAGCCACTAGAGATTAATATGATTTAAATTCAACAGCTATATAGATGGATTCTTGACTCAATGGGACTTTCATAGAGTCCAAAAATACCGAATCGAGGAGTTCGAGGCGAAGGGGTGTGATGTAGAAGTTGGAGGTCATACGGTCAAATCCACAGTGACGAGCTGACCTGACTTGGATGAGCTTGATCTATCACCTCGGTCAAACATATTCTATCCTCCTCCAGGTATTTGGACCGTTCTTGACTCAATGGGCTTTCCATAGAGTCGAAACACGAGCAGTTCGGACGAGAAGGAGTTATGGCCTTAGTTGGAGGTCATACGCGATCAAATCCTGAGCCTGACGAGCTGACCTGACCTGGACAGGCTGATCTGTCACCTCAGTCAAACATCTTCTATCCTCCTCAGGAATATGAATGTATTCTGGCTCCGGCTGAGCTTTCCATAGACTCCAGAACACCCAAATGGTTGGCTTGAAGGAGATATGACCTTAGAAGTTGGAGGTCATGCGTGGTAACCCGGACGAGCTGACTGGCGATGAGCTGAGCCCGAAGTGACAGGCTCGATCTAACACCTTGGTTTTGAGGCATCCTAATATCCTCCATAGGCATATGAATGTATTCTTGACTCATGGAGGAGGAGGGAGGGAGAAACTTTCCATAGAGTCAGAACACCCCAAATTGAGTTCAAGGAAGGAAGATATGACCTTAGAAGTTGGAGGTCATGCGTAGTCAACCCGAGACGGCGACACGAGTTGGCGAGCTGGGCGAAGTGGCGAGGCTCATTCCTAACACCCTTGGTCGACATCTAATATCCTCTCGGGCATATGAATGTATTATTGACTCAATGGGCTTTCATAAGAGTCAGGAACACCGTCGGTTAAGCGAAGGAGATATGACCTTAGTTGGAGGTCATCGTGAAAATCAACCGAACTGGCCCGACGGGCGAAGAGTTGACCTCATATGGCTTGGCTCGATCGACACCTTTACGTCACATCGAGATCGGTCGGCAGGCGGATCGAGCAGGGTTCGAGGGTGCGGGCTCCGGGAGCGGGACTCTTGACGATTTTTTTTTTTTTTTTTTTTTTTTTTTTAAAAGCAGCGGCACAATGGGTATAGCCCTTTTTATAATAGAATCAGAACACCATCGGATTGGTGTCCATCAAAAATCTATACACATATCACAGAGTCCCATTTACAAATACAAGCGTACTTTTACAATTACAAACGAGCGCGGAACCTACATGTAGTGAACCCTTACAAGTGTGTTAGCCCGGTGTATGCGGATGTTTGCGCGTCTTCTTAATACCTACACGGATTAAAAACGGGTGTGCTAGCTTTGCGCTTAGTGGGAAGCATTTCTTATGCATATGCACATTTAACGCATAAAGTAATAACGGATAATATAAATTTCATGCATTTATATTATGAGCTTATACGGTACTTCTTCTTATACTTGAGGCTTACGCTTATTTTGGATCTCCCTTGGGAGTTCTGAGATCTTATTCCTTATGCCGGGAACTTGTAGCTATCACAAACTTATGTTCATTCAAGACTCAGTAGGAATTCTGGGAGCTTATACTCGTCGAACTTATACTTAACGGGCTTAGGTTTATTCGGGACTCAGTAGGAATTATAGAGCTTATCCTTATATACGGGTTACCCTTGATACGGAGGGTACCGAGTAGGTATTAGGGAATGCAGGTCTTATCTGAATGTCTGAACTTGTTCTTATCACGGAAGTGTAAGTACTCTGAGAGCTTATCTTGTATTTCAAATCTTATACGAGTATTACAGAACTTATACTTATTTTACGGAACTTATACTTGTACGAAGGTATCCGTAGGTACAATAAGTCGGAACTAATCATAATCGTATAACATACAGGGTCAGATCAGACGTATGCAGATACCTATCAGGTATGGACATTAGTCCATAGCAGTGCAGTCATAAGCGGATACATATGCTTATTTTCTGGTGCGAGTACGGGTGGTACTCTGAACTCCATACTTACGACTGCCGGATCACGATAGTACCATTAGATTAGGTACTACCGACTTTATACTGCTTTATCGATACGGGAGTACTCGTAGGTACCACTGGACTTTTACTTATTTTAAAGAACTTGCACTTGCTTTACCGATACGAGAGTACCCTGTGGCAATACGTAACTTATACTTATGTTATCGAGACAAGAGTACCCTGGGTACTACGTAACTTATACTTATTCTATTAGCTGCGGAGTTATCAAGGCAGGACTTATCGGGGAGCACAAGACTTACGATATAGACTTATCGATACAGGACTTATCGGGATACGTGAGCAAATTCGTGAGGTACTAATGGAACTTATTCAAATGCCGTGGAGTACCCGTAGGTACTACAGAACTTGATGAAATACGAAAGTACCCGTAGGTACTACGCAGTTTTAATCGATACGTATACCCTTAGGTACTCACGTAGCCATCAAAGTACGTGAGTACCCCGTGAGGTACTACGTGAGCTTAATCGGGGAGACAGAGTGACCCGTAGTGCACTGGGCGTAACTTAATCAAATACAGGAGTACCCGTGGGTACTACAGGACAAATACAGAGGTACTTTCAGATCTTTACTCTTATTCTTTATTCGTTGTCTTATCATATGTCCTGTCAATTAACTAGACCAACTCATAAGAAATGAGTAGACGCAGCGACAATAAGTAAATTCGGTTGCACGTGACATAGCATCGGGTGCCGTGAGCACCGCCAGGAGTACCAGTGTCAACAGAGTGCCAGAAACACTAATAAGGAGTACCGAAGTACTAATCGATGCCGAGCACTAATCGTGAGTACCAAGTACTAATCGTGGACGCCCACTCATTCATCTCTTGGTCCTAGGTAGTCATATGATCATATGTCTTTAAGAACTTATAACCTTTCTTAATCACATTCTCGTGATCATGACATCTTGTTTTTTCATTCATGTTCATGTTCGTGTTTCGCTGCTGTGTTTCATGCCCATTCCTTATGGCATTTTAGATACTTCAGACGATATTGGATGCTTCCGATTACGCGGTGTATAAAATGAATGCCTGGTGCGCAAGTGCACTGTAGCCCTGGCAATATAGTGTACTCACGCATCTGATATCGATCCACAGGAAAGGTAAGCTGAACATAGATGCCAGCCCGCCCGCAGCAAGAGATCCACAAGATTCAAGATGGAATTTAGATACTAACCGGTAACTAAACCATTGGTTTCGGGTGAATTATTAATGAGCTTCGGGTTAAATCTCCCTGGTCACATCTCGATGGATTATTCTCCCAAAATGTTGTTATTCAGATTGTTTATAACATATCAATGGCGAGGTGATCTTGCCTACGAGATAATCCTCTGAGGTATATTCGCCTATTTCGTGAATGTAATCGAGCATATCTCTCATCTCGACCTCCTGTGACTAAAATGCTTAATGTTCAACCCTAAACCACCTTCAAAGTTCTTAATATCTCTATTAATCCGACCCATTTAAAGGCTACTCTACCCGTGATCCCCGAATACCCTCATCTCGAATCTCGGATCTTCAGTAAGTATGTTAATATCGCGATATTATCATATAATTAACATGTGCATAGAGCGTATGTGATAAATTAATAACAATTGATTAACATGAAAGGTTAACTCCTAATCCATGGTTCAGATGTGGTTTGATGTAACCCTAGAGTTAGAAGTTTAGAACATCATGAAGGAAAGAAATAATATATGTAATATGAAGGACATCCTCATGCGATCCATCAAATAATCAAAACAATAAGGAAAAACTAATACAAAAATCCAAGGAAATCTTTGAAGTCTGTGTTGCAGGTTCTCCAATTCCGTCCCTCTGGCCGCACGTCCTTCGATGCCCTAGATTCCCGAGCCCCCTCGCATTTAATGATGAGATCCAGAATTTTGATCTGACGTCGCGACGTGGTGACGTGGCGACGTGGGACGCCGCCATCGCGGAAGGTCGACTGCAATAGTTGACCTCCACGTCGTGATTTGCGGACGCCGCTGACGCGGAGACGCCGCCACGTGGCAAAGGCTTCCTCGTCTACTCCTTACGGGCCCAAAACCAAAGATGTTCTTCTTGGCTCATCAAGCCCTCAGATTTCCAAAATAAACACTTAATAAGAGATCTAACACCCAAAACTATATAAATAATGCCAAAACAACATGAAAATGCGAGACTGACGCGAGTGTAATCTGAGTGTTTTAAGCACTCATCACACCCCCAAACTTAATTTCTTGCTTGTCCTCAAGCAAGAACTGACTCTAGACAAGGACACACACACTCGACACCATGCAACTAACACTAAGACAATGTGTGCTCATGCTGAAAAATAATGATCAATTCGGGACACTGCGATACCAATGTTTTGCTCGATGTTCAATGAAGGCATACAAAGATACTTGACTTTCGGTAACTCGATTAGTTATAGGTGAAACCGACTAGTGCATCAACTCCCCATGGTATTCAATGGCCATTCCCAAACCCCTTATGTGCTCATGGTGGATGGCCTCCGTAATATGCCTAAATTCCGATACAATTTCAAACTTAAGTTCAACTTACCTATTAGGAAGAAGCGAACTAAACAAGGATACGAACGCACCTATTTATTCATGACAACAAAACTAGAAATTTCTATGTAACAAAAGCAAAGGAAAAGAACCTAGTGCCGCGCTGAAGTTATGTCCCTCAGAAGTGTGGGTTCCATCGGGTATCCCACCGCCTGGTTATGGCACCAGCATTCAATTCCCTCTCAAACTTCACCCCGAACACTCAACCAAACTCACGGTTCTAGGTTGCGTGAACGATCCATCTTCTCGTCCCATGTAATCTGGTGTTGAAGTCAATGACTCCCTAGCCGCCTGGCTCAGTGGCATTAGGGCTTGATAGCCCTCGATCGTGCCCTGGATTCCCATTGATGATCCCAGCTTTTATTCCTATACTTATACTCCATATCATTTTTCTTTTTTCTTTTCTTTTCTTTTCTTTTCTATTGTTTTTGTATTTTCTCTTTTGGTTGGGGCTCAAATTTAAGCAACTCTCTTTTCATTAGGTGTCCATCACTTGAATGGTTCGAATCCCAGGTTGGTTGAACTTAGTGGTTGTTCAGCTCTATGCATACTCCTCGCAGCTCACTAATGTGCGTGTGCGATAGTGGTCTTGAGAATCTGTCTTGCCTACCCCACTAGTTCACCCGGCCCTTTCACTTATTCAACCTTAATTACCGAGTATCACATGCCTATATGCCTCGTAACACTTCTATAGCGGTAATCAATCCAAAATGATTCCCTAATTTTTCAACATGACATACATGTATGCAACTATCACTATATGCAAAAAACTCAAACAAGACCAAATAAACAACTAACAAATGATTCATCAATCATAAGCAAAAAATGCAATGCACAAAAAACTCAAACAAGACCAAAACTCAAACAATACCTAAACACTACTTACGTATGCATGCGCGACTAAAATAAACACAACTCATATAACAACAACTAAAATGCTATAAACTACTAACACCAAAACAATGGAAACAAACAAATAGAAATAAACATATAACAAAATACCCTCCCAAACAAAAGATCCAAAGTATTGTCCCCACCGTAAAATCAAAATATGTGAGGGTAAGGGACTCCCCGTAGATCATCATGTGGCGGTGGCGGCACGGTGGAAAGCTAGAGTCGCGCGAGCCGGGCCTCGCATAGTCCGTCGCCAGATGACGGGCCCCGACCGGGCCGAACGTGTGCATGTCGCAGACGCCAGCGCTCCATGTCCCGAGAACGAGGACTCCTAAGTGCTCCCGAGTCTCATCCCAAAATGCGTCAAAAACGCCTCAGCCTCGTGGAGAGCACCGGTCCCTCGGATCCGTGGGGTGGCCAGGAGGAACCGCGCCCGAGGGCCGGCCAAAGGAGGCTGAGCCCGGCCGGGATGGCCGGTGGAGTCGCGAGTGCGGCACAGGATCGGCCTACGCCCTCCTGGGTGTCGCCTAGAAAGCCAAACCGAGCCCTAATCAACAGCCTATCTCATCGAGGGGCTCGTGGCTCCAGCTCTGAGTTCTCAGTTGCGTGGACACCAGTGTGTCCCGCGACCGATATGGCCTGAGCAGGATGAAGCCAGCCTCATCGTCGCCAGTGGGAACCCCGCCTGCTCGCACGTCGAAGATCAGAAAAGGGTGCCCCAGGTTTATTTTCGCATCCCGGTTATGGAGGATGGCATCCTCGATAACCGCCCAACGCTGTCGGTATATCCCTGCAGAAGATAGCATAGTTGAGCAAAGGAGCGCCTGGCGCCACCACACATTCGTCGGGTCAGATAAGACGCCGTGGCGATAAAGTGATGCCACACCTTAGGAATGTAGGCCAAGTGTTTAGCCTTGAAATTTACTGCGTGACCCGCGCTATTGATCCGCCACTCACCTGACCTTTTGTCAACACCCGGATGACCTCATGGTAGTCAGGGTGCTCGCGGAGTTGATCAAAGGGGCCCGGTGGGATATGCTCGAGGCCATAGTAGCCATCGGGACGACCCGGGCGCCGAAGTCGACACACCATCACACCCCCGGCACCTCGACCTTTGAGGACGTACGGCGAGGTCAGCGTGAATTCCGAACTACGCCTCATGGCGTACTGGCGGTGGGGTCAGTACCAAAGCACGCCAACCCTCGTCCCGAAGGCTCTCCTAAAAATCTTCGCGGTGAAACCCTTCCTAACGAAGGATCTGCTTGCAAATTATGCTAAACCGATCCGCGGTCCGCTACATAAACGCGAGCAAGTCAAGGGAGCCTGGGCCTCACCGGGCCCGACCGCTGGCGTAGTTTCGCCGCTGCCGACATCCCAATCTAGACAAAACTCAAACACCTAATGTGCAATACACACCTGCGTGGGACTCGTGCTACTTTAAGACTTAACACTCCACCCAAATATGACTCAAAGTAACCTAAAGAACCTAGTTAACCTTTCGAAATGAAGACCTACAAGGACTCTAGACTAAATGAAAACACTGAAATAAACCCTAGTCTAATGTACCCCAAACTAGAATCTACACACAAGCAAGGGAAAGGCCACTATGATCCAAAAACTAGCTACAACGGGCAGACTTAAGGCTGGGTTCGAGCAAGACGAGGTCCCCAACCCATGAGAACACGAAGCCAAGGTCCCCGAGCGCCACGGTATGGATGGTTTCGTGGGAGAGGTTCGTAGCGAACGAAGGCCAAAATGGCCTATTCCTGGTTTAAACCAGTCTCACGTCAGCGACGCAGGCGGTGGCCACGCCGCGACGTGACAGAGCTTGATTAGCGACGCCACAGGTAAAGTAACGCCGACGCGGGCGCAGGACATATCAAGCGACGTCGCGACGTGGAGATTCACGTCGCGACGTGACAGAGGAGGTGACCAATTGACGTCGCGACGCCAGGGAAACGACGTCGCGACGCGGAGAAGTCCACGTCAGCGACGCGGAGAACTTTACCATCGCGACGCGACAGAGCCTGAGGCGACTTTCTTCGCGACGCGGCGTGGCGGACGCCGCGACGCGAGTCCACGACGTGAGAACCCACGTCGCGACGCGACGTGAGAAGTGTTATGACCGACGCCGCGACGCTGAGCTCCATCGCGACGCGACAGAAGGTCCTCACGAGACTCGACACATTATGTTCCACTTTTCGAGAACCTCCACGCGCGCACCTTATTCGGCCATCAACACGCCGGTAAGACTCGCACCCACGCTCCGGTCTCCGCACTAAACCAATAAACAAAAAACATCGAGCATGAACACCACTAGAAACCAAAATTGCTGAAAATAACGTATGTAACTTAAACTACACTTAAGAACACTTGGGTCGCTCTCCCAAGAAGCGCTTATGTTTAATGTCGTTAGCTCGACAACCCCGAATCTCATAATCAGGCAATATTTCTTAGAGGAAAGTGGAATTTTACCGTTTCCTTTTAGCAGTACACCCCATGTTCAAGGGGATGAAATACTCTTCCGTACATGCCCTTGCCCTTCTCGTCTTGGTCAGGCAATAAGCTGTTTATCCCCTCGAAATTTTTCATCGCCTTGAGAAATCTCTGCGGTACCGGGAGGTTCTCGAGATATCTTCACTGATCGTCGTCCGATGTTTGCGGGCCGGAATACATGGAAATGACTTTCCTTACCTCAATTTGAGTTCACCTTCGTACATTGATTTGAGCTTTTCCCCGTGGGCCAGAAGGGTCTACCAGTATAATTGGAACTCGAGTCGCCTTCCTCCATGTCTAGAAATCGAATGCCCGGCTGAAGAACGACTTACTAACTTTTACTAGACATTTTCATTATACCCCGAGGATGTTGATAAGACCTATCTCGCAAGTTGCAAACTCCGATTGTAGTCGATTTTGGTTCTCCTAACTTAACCTTTTAAACATCGAAAGCATCAAGTCGATACCGGCTCTGTCACACAGGCTTTTCCATACCCGATTCCCTATAGAGAATGCTGGTATAGCAAAGCTACCAGATTCGTTTTTGGGAGTTTCAGGATGGCACTGCATTCCCGCCAAAGCGATGGTCCCATATTCCTCTCCCAACTTCTTCTTACTCTCGCCAAGACTTTTCATGAATTTTACTTAGCTCGCATGTTCTCCAAAGGCCTCCAAAAAGGGTATATTAATATGTAGCTTCAAGATGTCAAGAAACTTGCAAATCGCTTCTCTAATCCCGGGCCTCTTCTTCAACCTCTCTCGAGGATACGGAATTGGCATGACAGTTCATCCGTTTTTGTCTCCGCTTCGTGATTCCTTCCCTCGACTTTATTATCTGAATCGCTATCGTATCTCTAAGCTGCTCGGCTCAGACTGGTCCTTCAGGATGCTTTGGTCTTGTTCCTTAATTTTCAATTCTCTTACCGCTGCTGGTGGCTTTGGGATTTTTAAACTCTTTCCACTCCTTAGAGTGATAGCCTTGCAGTACTCTTTTCCTTCGCCTCTAGGGTTTACCTCCGAATTGCTTGGTAATGATCCCGACTGCTTTTCTGCCAACAGATTGGCCATTTGCCCCATTTGAACCTCCAAACTCCTTAGCTGTGCTGCTTGATTGTTCAACTGGGTTGCTTGCTGCTGCATGTTTGCTTTAGTCTCATTCATGAAGGCAGAATGGGAGGTCATCATTCGTGCAAGGGCTTGCTCTAAGTCTATCTTTTTCTCAGGAGGTGGTTCACTATCCCGGTTTGATGGCATATTGTTCTGATTATTCCGCCACCCATATCCTTTACTCTGTTCGACCATTCCGGTTCCGATTGCTACGCCTGATCCTCGGCCCCGACTCGATTCGGTAGTTGTTTCCATACGGTCCTTGTCGCGTGGGTTGATTCCGACCGGAACCCTCGATTACATCGGGCTCGCTTCCATCAACAGAAGGTTTCCCCGACGACATTCCACACTACTATGCCGGGCTCTCCACAGACTGGGCTACATAACTCCCATGGAGTGGTCTCAGACGGCATGTGTCAAGCCTCCCTCGCCGTCTATTCAACCGGCTAGTTAGCCGCGCTGGCCAGCGGATTTCACGTATTGGCTGAGGACTTCATTGCTCGTGCCACCCACCGTGCGTTCATCGGTGTAGCCTTCTCTCTAGGCCACCGACAGCTGTCAGTGCGATCTTCCAATATCTCATACGCCTTGGTCTCTGCGGTTTTCTTCATCAATGATCCTCCAAATTAAGCATCTATCATCGTCGCTTGTATTTCTTCGCATCATTGTAGAAGTTGTGTGAAGTGATCCATCCGTTAACTCCAAGTGCGAGGACACTTCCGCAGCACCATGGAACCCGTCCCATGCTTCCGCCTGTGTTCTCCCCTTCGCTGTCCGCTAAATCGTATTGATTTCTTGCAACTAGCTTGTGCAATTTTGACTCGTGGAGTTCTGGTCGAAATTCTTTGCATCAAATTGCCCGTAGTAATGGAGTCCGCGGCCGGACCCGGTTGCCAATGCTCGCTCTATCCCCCGAGCGAAAGCTGGAATAACCGCAATCTTGTGGCTTCTTCTGACCCCGTCAGATTTTGATGGTATCGCAAACTTCGAGGAAGTTAGTCAAATGCATGTTTGGGTTCTCATGGGGTAGTCCATGGAACAATATGTTCAAGCATTTGTATCAACGGTGGATCGACTTCAATTCAAAAATTGCTTCCTCTCGCTTGAATCGGGCGGTCGCCCTGGACACAAGGCTGCCCCGAACAACCGTCGGGAGGTAGAACGAACTCATCTAATAGCAATGCACGCATCGTCTGTCGTATGAAATCTACCGGGCGCCTTTGATTTCTAGTTCTATTTTCAGTGTCCAGTTTTGTTCCACGCCAAAAATCTTGTTCTTCGCATTTTCCATGAGACTATCGAGTTCTAATTGCTCGCTCTCTCGTTCGACGCAACTGCAGGCGTAGTCTTTCCTGGCCCCGATCACATAAGTGTTGATTAATCTTGGCCACGTCGCATGTACTACCAAAACCCTGTGACTGCAATAACACACCAACTAACAAACCCACCACAAGACTTGTAAAAATAATGTATTAAAGAAAAATCTTAATGTTATCTATGTGCTTACTACTCTATATCAATTTAAGCCCCTAAGAACGGCGCCAAAAACTTGACAGCCGATTACGCGTGTATAAATGAATGCCTGCGCGCAAGTGCACGCTGTAAAGCCCCAAGTAATATAGTACTTCACGCATCGATATCGATCCACGGGAAAGGTAAGTCGACTACAGATGTTCCTCGCCTCCTCGCACAACATCCGAATAAATGATTCTAAGATAAACTCTAGATACTAACCGTGAATCCAAACTATTGGTTTCGTGAATTGATAATGGTATTTCCAGTGGTTAAATCTCCCCCGCCACATTCGATGGATTATTCTCCTAAAATGTTGTTATTCGCATTGTTTATACCATATCAATGGCGCAGGTGATCTTGCCTACTAGATATCCTCTCCCGAGGTATATTCGCCTATTTCGTGAATAGAATCGAGTACATTCCCTCATCTCGAATTCTGTGATTCGAAATGCTTAATGTTCAACCCTAAAAAACCACCTTCAGTTCTAATATCTCTATTACTCCGACCGGCTAAAGGCTACTTAATTCGCATCCCTTGAATACCCTCATCTCTAATCTCTGATCTTCAAGCAAGGTAAGTATGTTAATATCAAGCCGATATTATCATATAATTAATATGCGTGCATGTAGCGCATGGGATAAATTAACAACAATTGATTAACATGAAAGGTTAACTCCTAATCCATGGTCTGTGACAGGGTTTGATGTAACCCTAGAAAGAAGTTTAGAACATCATGAAGGAAAGAAATAATATATGTAATATGAAGGACATCCTCATGCGATCCATCAAATAATCAAAACAATAAGGAAAAACTAATACAAAAATCCAAGGAAATCTTTGAAGTCTGTGTTGCGTTCTTAATTCGTCCTCCGGGCCGCGCATCGCCCCCACAATGCCCTTAGATTCCCGAGCCCCCTCGCATTTAATGAGATGAGATCCGTAATTTTGATCCGACGCCGCGACGGATGACGTGGCGACGCTGGGATCGTCGCACGTGGGAATGCCGCACGTGGGGCTGGTCGACTGCAATAGCTGACCCCACGCCGTGATATAGTGACGCCGCGACGCGAGACGCCGCGACGTGCGTTGCTTCCTTGCCTACCCTTATTGCTCCAAAGCTTCCAAAAAAGATGTTCTTCTTGCCTCATCAAGCCTCGATTTCAAAATAAACACTTAATAAGAGATCTAACACCCAAAACTATATAAATAATGCCAAAACAACATGAAAATGCGCGAGACTGACGCGAGTGCACTGAAAGTGTTTTAAGCACTCACCATGATGCCTATCCACATCATTCATGTATTCTTTGTCCTCGATGCATCTACGCTTCTTAGAATTGAATCAATCCAACCCTGGATCATCTAAACTCAAGTTATGGCATTTTCATGCCAACTAGCTCCGCTTACCGAGATTTTACCGAGGAACAGTTTGGTAATATTAATTTTCCAGTGCCTTGTCTCCATATTTGACACTGGTTCTTGTGCTCCTATAAATCTAAGGTGCTATGGTTCTATTCCAACCGGAATCACCCACCGAGCACCGTATCCCAAGTTACGTCCGAAACAACCCGACTACTCTTATGTTCAAAGTCAACTCACTTAAATTTTGAACACGGTCCCACTCAGTGAATTTTTTAGGCCACTTAGGGATCGACTCGCGATACCTTCTCTCTTTAAGTTTGGTTCTCCTCAAGTCTATTTTACGTATCCACTTGAATCACTCAAATCGGATAAAGAATGAGCAAGTTACGCAAAAATACGAAACCGGTCGAAACAGAAAACTGCACAAAGCTGTACGAAAAAGGCTTATCTAACTTGTATCGCAATAAGTCGCCAAAATTATCAGAACTCGGAAAAGTGTACCGTACAAGCTCCTCAAATTGTACTGGTATTAGTTCAATTCGAAAATGCCTAATGGGTATTTTCACCCATTTTCATGCCTTTTCATCCATGTATCAAAACCTATCATAAATACCTCCCAAAAACAACTATATTATGGGTTATAACTCCATACATAAACCAATTATAGCGTTATGTAGGGTTTGTTATAAACCCTAACACAATTACCATAAATCCCTCCTCAAAATGAGGATTTCATACCGATCTTGTGCCATTTAGAATTTTAGCACTTACTTTCCGTAAAACTGACAGATGTAACTTAACAACCCTAGGTTTGGAACAAGCTCCAACCATACAATTAGACAAGCAAATCCATACAAACCATATAGTTCCATATAAAAAATCACAAGTTCCATACTAAAGGCAAGCATCCATACCTGATTTGCTCCCTCCTCCTTCTTTCTTCTTCTTTCTTTCTTTCTCCTTCCTTTTTCCTTCTCGCCTTCACGTGTTTTTTTTTTGTTATCTTTGAGACCAATTCTGGTCCCTTAAATCATATTTTCAAGTTAAGGCCATGTTTGGCCTTCAACAAAAATCCATTTTTTAAGTTAAATCTCCTTTTGCATTTAAGTCCTCCAACTCTTGACTATTTGAATCTCCAAGTTCAAATTGTATTTCGCCCCAATCTTCTTAATCCATGTCTTTAGGTTCTTTGATAAAATTACAATTTTATCCTTAAATCTTATAATTTCCAAGTTCCCCTGCTTCCTAAGCCGCATTTAACTCATGAAACAGTCAAATTATGCTTACAAAATACCCTAAACATGTCGAAAACGACTAGGGTATATTTTGGGGTGTTACACCTTCTATCTTCCTCAAGCATATGGATGGATTCTTGACTCAATGGGCTTTCCATAGAGTCCAAGAACACCCAAATCGGAGTTCGGACGGAGGAGTTAAGGACCTCCGGTTGGAGGTCATACATAGTCATCCTAGACGAGCCGATCAACCGACGAGTCAATTCTCTACATGACGAAATGAGCTCTATGCGACGACCGGTTCTCGTGACGAGCTGAGCCTCTTTCGTGACGAGCCTGGCTGCATCTTCACAGATGAGGTCCTGGCCAATTCCTCTCGTTGCATGAGGTGTGCCGAATTCCTCCGCCGCACGAGTGTGCCGACCTCCTGTAAAGCACTATAACTTCAGCTTCTACAGAGGTCCAAATCAGATTCAAAAGCCTAACATCAAGTTCATTGATGTGGCTACAACTTCACCAGAAGGACTCAATACCCTATTCTCTTTATTTCTACCCACCTAAAAACCCGTCTCTAAGGTCCGGCTATTCGACCACCTCAGATTTAACAATGACCTCGCAAAGGACTATAACTTAGTCTACAGAGGTCCAACGAGAGATTCAAAAGCCTAACATCAAGTTCATTGATGTGGCTACAACTTACCAAAAGGACTCACTACCCGATTCTCTATTTCTACCCAAAATTCTGCTCTAAGGTCCGTCACACTCATCACAATGCGGCAGCTTAGGTAGAAAATGACCAAAGTAGGGAAGACTCCACCCTCTCGAGTTTGCTCAAACTCCCTGACCCGGTCTCACTGCAGCTCTTGCTCACAAGAAAGGATCTTCCCTCTTGCTTCGCCCAGGACCTATGGCCACACCGATCGTCAGGAACCCAGTAGGTCAGAGCTTCCTCACTCTAAAATACTCCATTTTCTGCTTTCTCCTTTTCTCTTATGAATCACCTAAATCGTATTTTAAAAAAGGAGGAAACTTCCTCCCACTTTCCTACATGCCACATGCCCTTTCCTTGATTTTTTTCTTTCTTTTTCTTATTTCTTTATATATTAGGTCCCTCTCCATTTCTCTATGGCTATTATTCCTCATTTAAGTCTCCTATTTACTTAGACATATAAACTATTTACACACCCTTAGGTCCCCATTTTGTACGATATTTTCTCTTTTCACTTGGGTTTATTTCCTCGATTCACAACGTTTAATCAATATTCATCTAACAATTCCTTAAAAATATCCAAGTCGCCCAATTATACCCTAATATATAATAAATTTTATTATAAAATTCTAGGGTATTGGGTGTTGCAATTTGCTCTCAAATCACTAAAACACCAATACGTTAGCTTATTGAAAATCATTTCAATAATAGAATAATGCTCGTAAGACTTGAAATCGAAGAAGAGATTGAGTGGAGAACAAACTCCAAAATGGAACAAAAGAGTCAAAGAACAAACCAAAAAGCTTGTTGTACTTTGATTCCAA
Organism: Tetrastigma voinierianum; assembly: GCA_016808115.1. Classification (NCBI taxonomy): domain Eukaryota; kingdom Viridiplantae; phylum Streptophyta; class Magnoliopsida; order Vitales; family Vitaceae; genus Tetrastigma; species Tetrastigma voinierianum. The sequence goes on along the minus strand of JAEQBH010006319.1, from coordinate 77,805 downwards.
TTCTCGGAATCACGTTCTTGGGTCAAGCTTCCTCGTCATCAACCCCTAATCCATCACAAATATGTCACTCTAAAAGAACAACTCAAGAAAAAAAAATCAATTGTGCATTCTAGGATTTTTGGTTAGGGTTGATGTCTACCCAATACACCTTCACTTGAAAATTTTTCTGGGGACACATGAGCCATATTTTGCTCATGCTTCCTTCAAGAAAATTATATTTCTATGAGTCTGATCATCTTTATTTAATCACCCAAACTCAAGTTACAACATTTTAATGCCAAACTTGTCGGTACGCCCACCGCCGGTTACCTATTGTTATTCTTGGATTTGTGTCTTAAATCCATAAATTGGTAATGGTTCCTCACTATTTTGTTATGGTTTTGGCAGTTTCTTCTTCAATTGAATCATCCAATTTGATCACCAAAACTCTGTTATAATATTTACATCTAGACTACTCTAATTTGCAAAGCATAATCGGGGTTAGTTTCAAATATATAGCTCCTGCCTTGATACTGGCACTCTTGAAGTTGCTAAATTGTATACATTTCCTTCAAGTAAATTATTTTCCTAGAAGTAGTTTACCCATAGCTAATCATTGACTCTCTGATGAGTGAAATCTCACCTTATGGCAAAACAGGCCACACACCACACCCCAAAAATAGGGATAGCTACCTGTTACCCGAAACTACATTTCTCTTAGCCCATATTCGGGAAGTTTTAGAGCTACACTTGTTCTTAGTACCTTCTATACATTTGGGGGACTTAGGCCTTATGGTTCTTATGAATTGAATCATCATTTGATAATTATAACTTCAACTTATAGCCAAAACAAAAACAGGGGTTTTAAACATTTTTGACAACAACTCCTTTGAAACTTCATCATTTTCTTTACACAAAAATCCCTCAAAACCAATCAAAACAATGCAAAACAACCTCAAGCTAAACTAAAACCATCCAAGAACACTTTACACAAAGCTAGGGTTTTTCTCCAAACCCAAACACAAGAAAAGAGGGTATTAGGGTTTCAGTTTCTACCTTTAAATCTCTTCCTCTTCTTTCTTCTTCCTTCTTCTTCTCTTGATCACTTAAACTCTTGATCTCATGGAGCAAATCACAACCCTCTCTTTCTCTTTCTTCTCACTCACTGGTCCCTAGCTCTCTCTCTCGTAAAATGTGAATGCCCAAATGGCATTCCATAGGACCATTTTGGTCTTTAACTCTCATCTAACTTAAGGTCATAGTTCGCTTATCATTAAATGGTCTTATCTCATTTTTCATTTTTAAAGTTCGCTTCACCATTTGTAGTTCATTTTCATTTTAACATTTATAATTATTTATGTGACCCTTAGGTTCATTATTTGATATTTTTACCAAATTTATTTGGCTCATGTAAAATAAAGTAAATGAAATTTTTCCAAAATTTAAATCCTAAGAACGAAAAAAATATACAACCCTAAATTTTGCATAAGAGCCAAACAAATTTGGTAAATAAAGTCAAATGGGGACCTAAGGGTCCTAAATGAGGAGCGAGTGTTAAAATATGAAACGAAACGAAACGAATCAAATGCCTTTAAAATGAGACAATGAGAAATGTAATAGTGTGTAGGCCAAACAAGCCTTTATGAAGGATTTTGAATTTAAGACCAAATTTGGTCTCAGAAAGAGCATAACTCTCATTTGTGCATTTTGGGTTTGGAGAGAAAGAGAGACGCGGATTGAGAAGAAGAAGGAGAAGCCATTGGTTGGTGATTTCTTCTCCATGTAAACAATAGATGGAAGATCAAGAAGGAGAGGAAGAAGAGCAGTGTCAGGTAGTTAAGAGCTTAAAGGTAAGAAAAACTAAACCCTAACCTCTTTTTCTTGTGTTTGGATTTGGGGAAAAACCCTAACCTTATGTAAAGATGATTTTGATTGGTTGTAGATCAGTTTTGGGATTGTGTTGGGTTGAGTTTTGAAGTGTATTGTTGATTGGTATTGGTTTTATTTGCTGAGTGGAATGTTTGTAAAGTAAATGCTGCCAAAAGAGTTGCTATCAAAAATTTGTCAAAACCCCTGTTCTTGTTTTGGCTATAGGTTAAGTTATAATTATCTAAATGAAGTGATTCCGATTCTTAAATAACCATAAGAGATAGGGCTATAAATGTATATAAGGGACTAGGAGCAAATTGTAGCACTAAGGCTCCTGAATATGGGCTTAAAGGTGAGTAGCTCATGGGTATGCCATGTTTTGGGTGTAGTTGTGGTGTTTTAACCATAAAATGGGTTTCACTCATCCAAATTGAGTGATTAAAAATTATGGGTAAACTAGACTTATAGGGGAATAATTTACTTGAAGGAAATGTAATTAAATTGTAACCTCAAAGTACCCAGAAATCTGTCAAAGTGGAGCTATGTGCAAATTATGTTTTGCTAATTAGAGTATCCTAGATGTAAAATGCTGTAACTTGAGTTTAGGCGATCCAAATTGGATGATTCCAATTGGAGAAGAAACCTTAGAACCATAGCTTCAAATGGGTGAAGAAACCATTACCAATTTATGAAGTTAAGACCCTCGAAATCGAAAAAAACAATGGGTGATCTAGTGAGCTGGGCATATCGACTAGTGTGGCATTAAAATGCCGTAATTTGAGTTTGGGTTATCCAAATGAGATGATTCCAATTCCTAATGAAAATAGAACTCCTAGAATAACCGACTAATATGTGATTGTCATTGTATTTGAATAAGAGCTGACAAGGAGGAAAGCCCGCATTGAAGTCAAGATTCCGAAGATTGGAATCAAAGCTTTTAATGTAATTTCTTAGCTTGTTCTCAAACTCTCTCTCTATTTCTAAAATATTAGAATAATTACAAAATGATTTGAATTTTGAATGATTGACAAGAAAGTGCATATTGATTTGTGTTTGAAATTATTTGTTTTAAGTAATTTGAGACAATTGCTTGTGAAACGAATTTGCATAAGAAAATTGCATGAATATGAAAATGTTTTATTTGCATACAAATGTATATATATATACTATTGTAAATTGTATTGAATGATTTTAATGCCCTAAAGAATGTTAACAAGTGAGAATTCAGTTAAGGATAAATTCCTGGTATACAAATAAGAATCGAACAAACGTACTATCGTGGGCATACCTGATCTCGTAGCCTGCAATGTGAGATCAGAACACCCTAAAAATACCCTAAAAATTTTTATAATAAAAATTATTATATATTCCGGGTATAATTGAGCCAACTTAGGTATTTTTCTGGAAATTTTTTTTTAATATTGATTAGATGATTGTTGAATCCAGAAATGAACCCAAGTGAAAAAGAGAAAATATAGAAATTGTAAAATGGGGACCCAAGGGTCAATTGTAAATAAGTTTATATGCTCTAAGTGATATTAGAGAAATAAATGAGTGCAAGGAAAAATCAAGGGAAATGACATGTGCATGATGTAGGAGCATATAGTTTTCCTCCTTTTTAAAAGTACGATTAAGAGTCATACATAAGAAAAGGAAAAGGGAAAAAGTAGAGAGAGAGACTCTACCTTCTCTCTAGATTTTCCGACGATCTACCATGTCTCTAAGGCGAAGACGGCGGAAGTCCTTCCTTTGCTGACAAGAGCTGGCCAAGTAGAGACCTGAACTCGGGACTTTCGACAAACTCCATGAGGTGGTGGTCTCTCTCCCCTACTGAGTCTCTCTGGGCCCCAAGGATTGTCGGTAGTTATCCGTCAGGGAAAGTTTGCTGCATTTAAACCATGGGAAGCTGCCACATTGTGGTAGAAAAGGCAGCTTCAAACGAACCTCAGAGCTGATTTTTGGCAATACATGGAAATTGGTAGTGCGTCCTTCTAGTAAATTGTAAGCCACATCAATTAGCTTGATGTTAGGGCTTTTTGAATTTCGATTTGGACCCTCAGAGACTAAGTTATAGTCCTTTAATGAGGTCAGCCCAACTAAATCTGGTCGTCACTTGTCTAGTTCTGGTCAATCCAGCCGCACTCAGAACGGGTTTTTGGATCAGAAATAAAGAGAATTTTGGCAAAGAAGTCCTTCAAGTGAAATTGTATCCACATCAATGAACTTGATGTTGGGGCTTTTGAATCTCCTTAATTCGACCAGACCTCAAGTTATGGTCTTTACTCGAACAAATAAATGGGTCGCTGGTCGCCAAACCGAGGTCGCCAAATGATCGCCAAACAAGGTCGCCAAACAAAGGTCGCCAAACACTGGTCGCCAAACAAAGGGTCGTCAAACCGAGGTCGCCAAACAAGGTCGCCAACAAAGGTCGCCCAACAGCTGGTCGCCAAATAGTGGTCGCTTCAACAAAGGTCGGCCCAACGCGGGTCGCCAAATAGTGGTCGGCCCAACGCTGGTCGCCCAACGCTGGTCGCCCAATAGTGGTCGCCAACAGCTGGTCGCCAAACAAAGGCTTCGCCGGGCCAGCCGGGCCGTCGAGTTGACTACGCATGACCTCCAACTTCGAAAGGTCATATCCCCTTCGTTTGAACTCCGATTTGGGTGTTCTTGGACTCTATGGAAAGCCCATGGAGTCAAGAATACATTCATATGCCTGAGGAGGATGTTAGATGTTAGACCGAGGTGTTTGACTGAGCTCATCACTTCGTGTTTCTGCCGCCTTCCAGTCACTCGTCAAAGTTGACTACACATGACCTCCAACTTAAGGTCATATCTCCTTCGCTTGAACCCGATTTGGGTGTTCTTGACTCTATGGAAAGCCCATTGAGTCAAGAATACATTAATATTCCTGAGATATAGGAAGATGTTTCTGACTGAGGTGGTAGACGAGCTCGTCCAGTTCGGGTCTGCTCTCGTCGCTCTCAGATTTGACTCCATGACCCTAACTTCTAACGTCCTAACTCCCACGTCCGAACTCCGATTCGAGTGTTCTTGCACTCTATGGAAAGCCCATTGAGTCAAGAATCCATCTACATATAGAATGTTTAAATTGGAACTCATATTAAACTCCGAAAATCAATCCTAACCAAAACCACTAGTACAATTGAATAATATTGTTCTTTAATGGTTTTGGAATAGGGACTGACGAGGAGGAAAAGCCAAACTGAGATTGAGATTCCAAAGATTGGAATCAAAGTGCCAAGATTTTTGGGTTTGTTCTACTGAATCCTATTCTTGATTCAAGTTTTTGCATGTTTGTTCTCTGACTCTATTCAAATGTCAAGTATTTTGGGTAGTTTACCAAGCATATGAAATGAGTGCATGAATGAGTATATGAAATGAGTATGTGAATGTGTATATGAAATGATTACATAGATTGAGTATATCCTTGAAACGAGAATACGAAAGTGAATATGGAATTGAACTGTGATATTTGAAAACCGACGAATGTGATTGATAAATCAAATGTAAATGAACCTGACAATTTTCGACATCTCGAATTGCATCGATATAATTAATGAACCGCCCCGACGGATGCACCACCGGCATCCGTCACGAAGGCACCCCCCAAATTGTCCAATGTCCCACTTGGCTGATGCACCAACCCGCATCCGTCATGATGGCGTATGGCATTGAAGAAATGTCCTAATTTTATGGGATGCACCAACCTAAGATCTCGTCATGATGGCATATGGCATTTATGATACCACATGCTCGGGGTGCACCAAACTGCATCCGTCATGATGGGAGACCGAATTGTTAAATGCGAAGCACACACCGAATAATAATAAGGGCGGATTCACTGTAAACGGAATTGCCATAAGTGAATTGAATAGTCAAGTGAAATAACCAACATTATAGTGTAAATGAGATTTTTTTATGTATATGCTTAAATCTCATAAATTAAATTGTGAAATGAATTATTGCATTGAAATCAGATGATGTGATTTGGTAAATTATTTAGAAATTGAAAGCATGTGAAAAAATAAATAGCATGAGGGGATTGTTGAATTAATAGCATGGTTTAATGTTAAATTCATGCTGAAGTTACATTGAATATTGGAATCAATCAGATAGAACTACTAAAGATTAAAATGCTTAGCGTATAGTTTTATCTATGCGTTGTGTTTCGAGTAGACAGAAGGGAGACAAGATCGTGCAAGCAAGTGCAGTCATAGAGAGAGTACGGCGTGATAAGTATATACTCCGCTATTTGCATATATAATCTCTCTTTTTGAACACTGCATATTTTTTTTTTACAAAAGGGTTAAACCCCGAACCTTGATTTTGTATATCATTTTGAAAAGGCATGAATGCCTTCTTTGTAAATGTATTTTGTAAATGTTTAAGGGCCTACCGAATTGTTTGAAATTTGTAAATGATTGTGGGCTTGCCTTAAAATCGAAAATCGCTCGCACCAAACAAATTAATTAAACGCTTTAATAAGATAAATAAAAAACGTTTGAGTAAACCTGCCCGGCCTGATCCGCCATTCTGCCTAGCCAGGGATTCGGTCGCGACACTTTGAAAAATAAAACTTCTAATAAAATGTAAAATGAAAGAATTAAACAAAGGCCCCCGGTCTGCTTCTGACTCACACCACCGCTCCGCCCAAGGCTTCAGGGGGTCGCACAGAGACAGTATTAGTAGTGTACACCAACCAAGTACATATTTTTTTTATATATACATACCGGCCTGCAACCCAACAGGACCGTGCTGGTGATTCGTTATCCTGTGCACCAAAAGTATAGGTTAAATGCGATAAAGGCAAAATGATAATGAGATTGAAAAGTGCACGATTTGTGCTTTAAATGATTTTTTCTTTCTTTCTTTCTGCCTATGAAAATGCATAGCTTGAGATGACTAATGAATTGTAATTTATTTTTTGAATAAATATACAGATACGTATTGTACTGCATTGGTCATTGAAAATTGTACAAAAGCATTGTTATATAAATATTGCATGTTTCGATTTAAAATGAAATGAAGAGAGAATAGAACTATATAGAACCACTAAGCATGAAAATGCTTAGCGTGTTGTTTTTATCAACGCACAAGTACCGAGTGAATAGGTACAAGAGTGAAGACCGCACAAGCACAGCGCCAATGTCAAAGTCATTCGAAGGAGAAGTAAAACTCCGCGACACATGCATGAAATGAATCACCTTTTGTACAAAGATCTCATGAAAAGTTAAACCTAATTCTATTTCAGAATATTTTTTATATTGAAAACTCTGATAAATTTTGTAAATTGTGGTACAAATTTATTATCCCAAAATGAAGGCCTTCCGCAAAATGTCAGTTTCCTTAAAATGTTTAGTTTCCAAGAAATGTTTTAATATATATTTCTTACATATACCCAATGAGTATTTGAAATGCGTTTGGTATTGAAAATGTATCTACATTTGTATTGATTTTTTTTTTTTTTTGTATTTGGATTGAAAATGAAAGTGAGGACCTGCTCCTGATCCGGCTCATGACCCTCCAATCGGCCTAATTGAGTACTGGCCAGAATCGGATCTTACAGAGATATCCTTATTATACTAAAGTTTTTGAGGTTGCTTGTGATGCATTAGGTGTCGGTATTGGTGGTGTCTTAAGTCAAGAAGGTCACCCTATAGCTTTCTTTTAGTGAAAACTCAATGATGCTAAAAGACTATATTCTACATATGACAAGAAGTTTTATGCTATAGTGCAGTCTTTTGTTTTCAAGTTTTATTTGTCATTTATCAAATAATTTCAGGTTGTTTTCTGACCACCAAGCTTTAAGATATTTAAACTCACAAAAGAAATTGAATGCTCAACATGCTAAGTGGGTTGAATTTTTGAATGAATTTCCTTTGTGATTAATCATCGTTCTGGTATTGAAAACAAAGCTACTTACGCACATAGTCTGTAACACCCCAAATTATACTTTGACAGTTTTATCACATGTTTTGGGTATAATAAAAGTAAATGTATATTTTTCAGGAATAAAATAATGATAAAAATAAAATAAGCAAAATCTAATTAATACAAGAGCTGGGGTTAAATTAATAATTTACCAACCAGACCTATAATATAATTTAGGAAGATTATATAATAAAGTGGAAATTAGATAAGTTGGATTGCATATAGAATGGAATTGAATGACTAAATAACAAAAATGGAAAAAGAATGCAAAAAGAGGAAATTGACCCAAAAAAAAATAAGGTTAGCCAAACATGGCCTTAACATTAAAAAGGTAGATAAGACCAAAAATCTCATTTTTAGCTTTGTGAAGGTTAGGGCAAACCGTTTGAGGAGTGGAGGAAGAGAGAAGAGAAGAAGAGAAGGAGAAAGAAGGAAGAAGGAAGAAGAAGAAGAGAAGGAAAGCCAAGGTATGGAACTCTTGTTTAAAACTTTAGTTTGGGATTGTTTGGAAATACTTGTTTAAGTTGGGTTAGGAAAACCCTAACTTGTCAATACATATGTTTTTGGTTGGTTTAAGTTAGTGTTATGGTTTTGTTTCGCAATGAGGTGTTTTGGCAAAGAATTCGGCGGGACAATGCGCCAAACTGCCATTTCTCGTTATGCTCGATACCCTAACGCTAAGCGTGAGATTCCCATGCCTAGGCGAAATCCACGCCAGGCGGAGGCCTTCGCTAAGGCGACTCCGAGCTGGGAGCCGGAGATTTTCATGCGTTGTCTCCACAGTAAGATAAATGCTGAAGATCCGTCCTTGTGGTATTGTTCTCGCACATTATTTTGAGCAGCTTCTATGAAATTTTCTTCTGCTGGTTTGAATGTTCATATTATTAATAGTAATTTTAATATGTGTAAAGTGTTTTCTGCAAGTATAAAAGTTGAAACATGAAAAGATAATACGCGCGAGTTTTGATCAAGTCGTCAAAACATTATTTCTTCGCTTTGCGGGCGGTGGGAGCTAAGATCTTTATTAAAACTAGTTCCAAACATACACACTCAAAGGTCTCACTCAAGATCCAATAAATTTAAAACTAATGCACGATATTTGATGTTCATGTTTCAAGATTCTCGCTAATGCTATGACACTTCTATTATGTGGGTAGGCATGTTCGATCGCTGCTTCAAGACTTCGCAAGCATGACACTTATGTTACGTGTGGGTGAAAAATAGTGCCCAAAAGTGCTATTTTGAGCCCTATATTAGATGTTTTGAGTGCTTTTGCACACACTAATCATGTCATTTATACCAATCGAAGTGTTCAAGTCTTCTTAGCGTACTTATGCCGCTGTAGGTTATTCAGGGTTGTTTCAAGGTGTTTTCAAGGCATTTGGAGTTCAATATCGAGACATATGATGAATCATGAAGATCGAACCCAATTGTCAGCCATCAAACGGACCAAAAATCAAAGAAAGAATGAAGGCAAAGTGATGGAAATCAATGCGTAAGAGTGAGCAAAGAGGCAAAGCAATAAGAATCAAGAATTCCAGGAATTTCCGCTAAGATTGCGGTACTCACGGACGTATGGAAATTTTTGCAGCCCTTTAGCTAAAATTTTCGCAATCTTAGCTTAAATTGTGAATCTTCGCCAGACTCCGTAGGATCTCAAGCTAAGTTAATCATTCCCAGCGAAACCTTGCATTTTCGCACTCCTCACAAGAATTTCGCTGCGCCAGCGAACCCCGCTAGCCAGCTTAAATTGCCACCCGCCAAATGCAGTGCCCCCGATTTCGCTATCTTCAGGATTTCACTACCTAGCGAAATTCGCTAGCTAGCGAAATTCTCGCCGCCTAACAACTCGTATGCCTTAGCCAAATTCACCGCTTGTCACACCCTTTTGTAATTAATGCAAACCGACTTCCAATTCTTGGTGTATTACTCCTCATTCCTAAATTCAGCCAAATGTTAGGCTTTTATGGTTTTCATACATCAGTAGTCATACAAGGCCCTCCCATTTTGTAACCCTAAGCAACAAATCAAGGAAGCAATTTTTGGCAAGTTTTTATTTTTGTAAATATCTTTCTGTAGCTTAGTTGTGGTTTTTGTTTCTTTCTCTCTCTTCTCTCCTCTTCTCTTATTTTCTTGTCGCCAACACCCCCTCTCGGCGACGACAACTCAAGAGACGCCGCTGCTCTTCAAGAGGAAGGAAGCTAGCTCGTGCTGACATATGCATGTCAGCCCTCTCGCGTTAAAAGTTACAGTACGCTATTGTATGGTCAATAGCATCAATGTTAGTGATTTGGCCTAATGACTCTTACCATGCTTTTTGTGATGCTGTATACTTATCGCTAGATGCACCGTGGGTTTTTAGATGGTCTTATGAGCCACCGAAATGATGTTTAATGTTAGGTTTCCAAATTGTAAAGGGGCCATAGATGCATACATCCGTGTTGACCTCAAATAGAGCTGGATTTTGGTGGTGAGGTTTGCTAGTTAAACATAGATCCAAATGTGGTTTGACTATGGGTTAGTTTCGTCATAACGCGAGGATAAAAACCCGAGACACTTGTTTGCCCTGGGTTACCAAGTTAGTGACCTAAATCTTCAAAGTTAACTTTTCACACTTCATTTTCAGCTTTTTTACGCTTAATCGCTTTTCAAACTCATTAAGACCGTTTTTTGAAACAAAACTAAAGTCCAAATAGAAAGCCTTTACCTTTACACTTATGCAAATCATTCTTAGGATGAAAACTCATCCCCTGTTCGACCCTGACCACTATATCGCAAAGAGAGTTTGACTACTCTTAAAGAGGAACTTAGGTATATAAATATTGTTGATTCACCACCATCGTGGCACGAATCAAATGGCGCCGCTGTCTGGGATGGTGCCAAACTACTAATGATGAGTCAAGTACTTGTGATCAACATCACAAGTGAAGGTAACCTTTAACTCTTTTTGTAAACTCCGCTGCGTGAACTGCCATCACTTTGCAAGAATCGCACTGCTTTTGTTCTTTATAATCGGGCTTTTACTTTAGCTAACAATAACCATTTTCGCAAGTTTCGTTTATGTTTTGTTGTCTCTACAATTTTATAAATGTGTGTTTATGCAACAAAGGATAGAGACACACATCGTAGACCACATAGAATCGCACAACTCGACCAAAACAAAGGAAGTTAGTGTACACACCGATACCATGGATCCACTACCCTGAAGAACAAAGAGAGTCGTACCAGTACCCCCAATGAACTAACAAATTTATAACCATGAGGGATCACATCCACCCTCCTAGGAGTTGGCCACCTCTCGCATCATACCTCCCGCCGAAGATGTAGCAGTTGAGGTCTCATTTGAGACTCTACTCCCCACATATCATGGTATGGAAAATGAAACCATACACTCATATTAGGGATTTTTGAGGAGGTTCACACAACCTTTAAGGAAGGAATGACGGACATGGATTCGCTTGTCAAAGCATTTCCATCGACCCTAAAGGACAGCAAAAGCCAAGATTCGGGTCTTTTCAACCTATCGCGCTAAGAACCATTAGAAATCGGGGTCGAAGCCAAGAGTGGTAATTCCCGAAGAAGTTCTTCAAAGGCTCATAAGACTACACAATTTAAAGAGACAAATTTATACCTTTGCAAAATTTCAAGATGGTGAGAGGTTTTACCGTTGTCGGGAGAGATTTATGGAGGCCATCGCATGCCCACATCACGGCTCGATACATGGATGTGCCTGTAAACCATTTCTATGGTGGTATGTCTCCGCCATGAGGCGCCTTGGAAACCATGTGTGGAGGAGTTCTTCAAGAAGCATCCCGACGAAGCCATGGATTTTAAATTATGTATCGAATCATGGCCTGGATGACAAACCCTGGGGAAATGGAAACAATGAGACTCCTCACCCAACCCTAGTAAGAGGGATTTATACACCGCCGTAGGATATAGAAATGAAAGCTAGATTTCAACCTTAGCTAGGAAGGAGGAGCTTCGCGGAAAAGGCTCCACAAGTTCACGCAGTTAGTCTCGAAAATCCTGCACACACCAATCTTTGCACTAATTATCAATCCCCTGTACATCCAGTAGAACAGTGTCCTATGGCCCCTACAGTGAAGGATTTGATGTCAGAATGTGCAAATACTGTAGGTCAATACAAGCCACCACAACCCAATGCTCCATATGGTAATACCTACAATTCCAATTGGAGGAATCACCCTAACCTCTCATGGAGACCCAACCCCCCTGCTTATGTACCCCCAGGTGCCAAACCACAGTTTGGTTCCCAATTTCAACCACAACCACCACCATCCTCTTCTCCAGTGGAACAAGCCATACTGAATTTTAGTAAGGTGGTAGGCAACTTTGTTGAGGAACAAAAAGGAATCAATGTGCAACTGGCACAAAGGATTGATACTGTTGAGAATACACTGAATAAGAGAATAGATGGGCTAGAGAGCAATCTAAACCAGAAAATTGACAACCTACATGATCTAATCACCAAGAGATCAACAAGTTGTCGAGGTACAAGAAGGAGGAAGGTTCCCTTCCCAACAAAGGCTAAACCCAAAGGGAATCCATGAGGTAGATCATCCAAACAATTCAGAATGGATGAGGTGAAGGCTATAATCACCTCGAAGTGGAAAAGAGGTTTATCACTCACCTTATGCCAAAGCCCGTTTGAAGAATCCAAGCAGGGAGAAGAAATTTGCAAATTGAAAGCATATTCTCCTAAAGGAGGATTCCAATGAAATACCGCATACCACCTCCATTTCACAAGCACTTAGAGGTAAGAAGTTAAGGCATCTCAAAGAAGCAGCATTTTGTAGGTCTTACAAGTGAAGGTTAACATACCTCTATCGACATAATCAAACAAGTCCCTACATATGAAAAATTTTGAAAGATCTTTTGTACAATCAAGAAGGATTGGCATCAGAAGAAGGCATTTCACCGAATGTCGCTGCCATAATCCAAAGTAAACTACCAAATACAAGGATCCGTGGATCTCCCACAATTTCGCCAATATTGGTGGGAATCAGATAGACAAAGTCATTACTGATTTAGGAGTCGCCGGTGAACCCACCGGGCCGTACTCAGGTAGCAAGCAGCCTAGGTTTAGGTGAACTTAAACCGACCAACATCACACTTTCATTGGCCGATAGATCAGTAAAAATCCCTAAGGGGATAGTTGAAGATGTCTTGGTGAAAATAGACAAATTCTACTACCCAGTAGATTTTGTAGTGCTTGACACTGAGCCAATTGCGAATGAACCCAATCATGTGCCAATCATATTAGGAAGACCATTTCTGGCCACAGCCAATGCAATCATCAATTGCCGGAATGGAATCATGCAACTTACCTTTGGTAACATGACCTTGGAGTTAAACATCTTTCATTTGAACAACAAAGTCAAGCGTAACATGAAAATCAAATAACCGATGAAGTTGTTTCAAATGTTCGCATGCGGAAGCGCGTGTCCAGAATTGCAAGGAGTAATCAGCCAAGGGAGTATGAAGAGATAGTCTTGCCATCAACATCCACCGCAGCCAATCGCTTCAATTCAAAAAGCCATCGCTGAGGACCACTTCAACAATCGGACATCCAACACCATGGAGTCACCCCCAGGCTATCAAGTAGGGTTGAGGAGATCATTCTCTCGACCCCCTCCTCGAGTAATTTCGAAATTGAACTGGTCCTGTTTCAAAAACCGATTGCGCTCAACAATTTTGCTTTTGTCTTAATTTAGCACTTGATAATTTCGCTTATTTTTCAAAATTTCCTAAATTAGCGCTTTTTCCTTTAATACTGTTTATACTATAGTACTTTGTATTAAATTTAATTTTGGTTTCATATAGTAAATTTTATTATAATAATTTTTATTTCATATAGTACTAATATTTTTAAGTTATAATTTTTTTTTTTTTTTTTTTTTGAATTTGCAAAAGTGATGCAAAGCTATTTCAAATTACCGAACCAAATGAAATAATGAGGACAAAACTCTTCTGGCTTCCCTATTTGCCTATAAGAAGAGGGAAGTGGGTCAGTTTTTATTTGGTCACTTCACATTCTCCCTCCCCGGGAGGAAGCCCCGAGTCACCCAATTCACCACTCGGTTCAAAGCATTCGCCCTTTGTCAGCCACAAGTACCGTGACTATAAACACTTATCGCGCTTACACTAGCAGCTCAAAGGTACCGAGCCCCGTCACCGCCCTCGTTGCTCCCATCAGATCTTCACCGCTACAAGACACCACGACCGAGCCACCAAAGGCATCCAGGCTTCCGGCCGTGAGCCTCAGTCCCAAATACTTCCCCGCTGTCACTCCCATCAAGCAAAGCGCTTCACCGAGCCATCTCTCGCGAGCCTTCATCAAGGCCTCCATCAAGTAGTTCAGACCTCGCGTTCTCGGTTCGCCTAGTAGTGCCCCGCGCCCTGCGAGTGACTCGGGCCTCACCCCAAAGGAGCCTCGCCTGCATTCAAGGCCTTAGTTGCATTTTCGCTGAGTCTAGCCCTGCAGTATTATCTCAGATTTCGGGACATGGTCCGCACTCGAGGTGGGTCCCGCCGACCGCTGCCAGGATTCAAGACACCCGAGAGAGAGGCCCCAGCTCCGGTCCCGACTCCAGTATCATCACCGGTCCCCGAGGCGCACCGAGAGCCTCGTGGGCTTGTCGTTACTACACACCTGACGGGACCCCTAGCCCCATCACCAGACTCAGAGGAGAGTTAGGAGGGCCCTACTTCTCTGCTGGCCCGCACATCCGCCCAGAGAGCCTTTCCTACCAAGCAGCCCATCACCAAATACACGGCCGCAGAGGCCACATCATCGCCTCAGCTTGCCACCGCCAAATTTCCGTGGATCAGGAGGTCGCTTGTTCGCCGGGAACCCCATTCCGAGGAATGCGGCCTCCACCAAGCAGACTTTCATCGTATCGTACTATGATGTCCCAGCGCTGAGGGCTGATCCCAGGTTTAGGGATTCTATGAGGTTGATCGAGGATTATTCACTACTGCCTTTCATGACTCCGAGGCAGCATTATTACCCACGAGTGGTTGTGCAGTTCTATCACTCTATGACATCTCGAGGAGCGTATGGTCCGCGGAGCTTCATTTCTATTGATGATCGCCGCGCAGTACTCGTGAGCGGTCGATATTTCGCAGTTTTCAGCCCGTGTATACCGCCAATGCGCAGGGTTATGTGAGATCAGCCCACCCACCCCCATCGAGATGGTTCGAGAATCGCCGCAGACACTACACCGACCAAGATTTTATACTTGCGCGCCCCGCCCCTCGACAGTCGCCGATCGACCATTTATTCCGACGAGGTCCGTTCCCCAAGCACAAAGATTACGTGGCACGAGGGGAGCCATCTTTGAGGCTCTTACCTGGAGCATCTGAGGGATATCGTTCACCCTCCGAAATGGGTGGATAATCTCCTCGATACATTTCGAGAGTAAGGTCCATCTAAGGACCGCACGAGCAGAGAGCATTCCACCATCGATGCCGAGACTACTCCTCACAGTTCTCGAGCATATGGGATTCTGCAGGAGCCGAGGATCGAGATGAGAGAGTCTCATCTCTCCGTTCCTCACAATGAGCTGTGACGACTATGCCCGTATCTTCCATCTCCGACAAGAGGACCAGGAGGAGGTACCCTGGTCGTGGCCGAGGGACTCCATGTGAGACGATGTGGCCCGCCTCGAGCCCGAGAGATACAGGAGTCCACCTGCACAGATGTCACCTCCATCCTCCTCCACACACCACATCCGCACCGCACAGATACACTCGCCCATCCTACCAAGACACCATTCACCCGAGTATGTTCACGCCGGCCTAGAGATCACAGTGATGGATGCCATCCGCTCACTAGCAAATACACAGCAGCCCAGATCGAGGTCGGGGCGCGTCACTCTATGCTTCAAAGATCATGACGCACTCGGGGCCTTCCTCGTGTTCCCGACAGAGAGGAGCCCACCACGCACGCGTTCTTCTACCTGGATGTTTCTCAGTCACAGCTACAGCCAGCCTTCAGACTCCACCGCCACCACAAAGAAATGTAGGTGGTTAGGGTTTCTTTATAGATTTTATAGTTACCAAATTTTTATCAACCGCCTACTTATTTTGATTAGGATTTATGTATTAGCCATAAGAGAGGATACTTTGTATGTTTAGCTTAGATCATGTATTAGCCATTTCAAGTATATCAAAGCTATTCACTTATATATACGTATTTTTGCATACCATGTTTTGTGCCTTACCATGTATATTTGTTTTTCTTTCAATCAACAATTGAATCGCTTTCCAAATCGATAATTGAATCTGCCTTTGCTGAGAATAGAATCACTATTTCGTTTCCTTTATGTTCGAACAAATTCCATGCTTCAACCATTTGGTCGCTGCGCCTAAAAGATGCTCAACTTGAAAATTTCTCCCTTACTAATTCACACACGCACACCCGATTGTTTCAATATACGTGAATTTGTTTGCTTTTCGCTTGCATAGCCGGCCTTAGGTATGCCGGGCAACCTAGGATAGGCTTTGTTAATCTACATTCAAGACCAATGTAGTCTTCCAAAAGGAAAAGAAAAGAAAAGCAAAAGAAAAAGAGAAAAGGAAAATAAAGTCGTGGAAGCTCACCAAACCCGAAAGCACGGCCCACCAGGTGTATGGCTAAAGCTCGTCCATGCCCTAAGCTCTTAATTGGCCGAGTCATCGATGAAGTGTCTGCACGGTGGATAGGTGAGTCTAACGATTTGTAGGTGTTTGATTTAAGTCATTCGCAGTCCGGTGAAGCCAGAGGAGCTTGTGGTCATGATCCTTTTCGCTTGATGCCCTAAACCTAATCGTCAGGAGTCACCTGGACCCTCGCTACACGGACTTTGGTGAAGTCGAATTTAAGCTTTGCACCCTACAAATGTAGTCAATAAAGAAAGAAGAGTAACTATCTCTATCTAGGTTGTTCAACAACTTAAGGCCATGCCAAGTAGGTTTGGGAGGGACAAATTTTGCAATTTATCAAGTTTAATCTAGTTATTTAAAGAGCCATTACTTATGGAAATCTGCTGAGAATCATGGAACCAATATTGACCTGAAATTATTCTCAGATGGTTTTGGTTCTTTCATACTCTAAGCCAAACTTGTGTCGCTTTTCGCTTTAAGGTAATGTGTTTATATACATAAACCCTTTGAATCATAAACTTTTGAAAATCACTACATGCATCTCCTTTTGCTTTTGCATCACAAGGGACTAGCAACGCTTTCTGGGCTGGGGTGTGATTAGCGGCCCAAAGTGCTATTTCAACCCTATATTAGATAGGTTTTGAGTGCTTTTTGCGCACTAATCATGTCATTTATGCCAATTGAAGTGTTCAAGTCTTCTTAGTTTCACTTTATGCCAGCTTAGAGGTTATTTGTGGTTGTTTCTATGTGTTTGCAGACTTTTGGAGTTCAATATCAGACATATGATGAATCACGGCACGAACCCAATTTGTCGCCCATCAAACGTAATCTTCAAAATCAAAGAAAGAATGAAGGCAAAGTGATGGAAATCAATGCATAAGAGGAGCAGTAGGCAAAGCAGTGAAGAATCAGCAATTCCAGGGAATTTCGCTAAGATTGCGAAAATTTCGCTGGGATTGCGAAAATTTCGCAGCCTTAGCGAAAATTTCGCAATCTTAGCGAAATTGTGAATTTTCGCTAGACTCCAGGATTTTCGCTAAGCACTATTCCTAGCGAAATTTTGCATTTTCGCATTCACAAGAATTCGCTTAAGCCAGCTTAAATTCTCGCTAGCTATAAAATCGCACGCCCAGCTTTAAAATTTGATTTCGCGAGTCTCTTGGTGATTTCGCTATTTGGGCGAAATTTTCGCCGCTCTAGCTTAAAATTCGATGCCACGCCTTGTCACACTTTTGTAATTAATGCAAACCGACTTCACTTCACAGATACTCTCGTTCCTAAATTCAAACAAAATGTTAGGCTTTATGGTATTTTCATACATCGGGTGGCCTATATAAGCCTCCCATTTTTGTGAATTCCTAAGCAACAAATCGAGGAAGCAATTTTAAGTGCTTTTATTTTTGTAAATATCTTTCAGAGCTTTAGTTAGGGTTTGCTTTTCTCTCTTCTCTCTCCTCTTCTCTTATTTTCTTGGCTGCCAAACACCCTCTCGAGGATGACAACTCAAGAGATGCCGCTGCTCTTTCTTTGAAGAGGAAGGAAGCTAGCTTCAAGGCGCATATGACGCTGGCCCTCTCAGGTTAAAAGTTACGTGATCGCATGATGACCATGCTCAAAATATGGTTGAATAGCATTGAATGTTAGTGATTTGGCCAATACTTTTCATGCTTAGATACAAGGTATACTTATCGCAGATGCACTGTGGGAGCTTATTTCGCCTTTACTTGTACCACCGAACGATGTTTAATGTTAGGGTTTCAAACTGTAAAGTGTGCCATGATGACAAGATTCATACACTAAATAGGAGCACTTAGGTGATTTAAGGTTAAACATGCATCCGTTGTGGTTTCTGACTATAGGTTGCCATTATAACGCGAGGATAAAAACCCGAGGACAATTTGTTTGGTTCTAAGTTACCAAGTTAGTGGACCTAAATCTTCAAAGTTAACTTTTCACACTTCATTTTCAGTTTTACAGCTTAATCAATTTTCAAACTCATTACACTGCTTTTGGAACAAAAATCCAAAAAGTCCAAATAAAGCCTACCTTTTACACTTACGCAAATCATTCTGTGACGAAAACCCATCCCCTGTTTCCTCGAATTCCTGGGGACTCACTATAATTAGCAGAAATTTTGACTACTACAGTAGGAGGAACTTAGGTATATAAATATTATTGATTCACTCAAATGCATCAGGGCACGAATAAGTAGCACGTCTTGATCAAGGCTTCAGATTCCCCGCCAGCCGCTACGACACTCGTTACATGGGCAAAAGCACGTTCTGCTCGCATCGCATCAGACTCTCGGCACTTTTATTGCGACCGTGGTCATTCCTTATCTCATGATTAAAGGTCTATGCAGTAAATACTTATATGTTGTATACCAATAATAAGATACATGAAATTAAATGATAAGCATCCGAATGATGAATAAGAAGCAAGCATAAGAAATCAATTGCTCGTTTCTCAGACAGACTGTGTACTCCTTATATGATATATGTTCAACTCTTACTGAGATAAGGAAAGTTCCGTTACAAGAATTATTTATATGAAAACGCTATTATAGAATTCTGTATATGTAAAATCTAACATATGCTTTATGATATATGTATTATGTAAATGGGGACCACTTCAAGTGGTCATATTTATTTCCTAATGTTTCATGTTTAAAGACGAAGGTTTCCATCCGCAGTAACCGGTGGGACATTCGTACGCTCCACATTAGCCGGGGACATATGTGGCGTTCCACATTAGGTAGGGTCAACACAACAATAGAAGTCTACCCGACGTAGGTTTTTGTTTATGTTTTGTAATGTATATGTAAAAGTTTTTTGTAATAGTGGATTTGTTTATGTACAAATAAATGAGACTCAGGAATATGTATAAGTCAATTAAACACCACCACGATGGTGGTATTATAATTTTTTGTATTATTTCCTTATGGATTTATATAAGAAATGGGCCCACTAAACTCCGAAAAGCGGGTTAAAGAGTCCTAGTCCAGTGTCGTGCCCCTGCCTTCACCCGAAGTGAGGTAGGGGCGTGGACATACTGACAATCGTTACCTCATCGTGTGAGTGCTCAGATCATCGGGGTTTGATAGATTGAAAATCGATATTTCTGCACGTCCCCGACTTTGATAATATTTATAATGAGGTTAGTAATGATAATCATTAAGAGTATCCGACTTCCTTATTGAAAATGGTTATTTGTTTAAAGCGCACTAAATCAGGCATAATTTCTGACATCACTTAAGGATTTATTAATTCGGGAGATGTAATGCAGTGGTTTTAGCCGACATTTGCCAGCGATAAACTATTGCATCAAGTTGAAGATAGGTTTTACTGGGCCTTCTTCTTAAAAGGGATGCGTTAGAATAATGACAATGCAACATGTTGATAGCTACATACAGAAACAAACACCGCTTATATACTTCTTTAATTGGCCTCATGAACTATGGAAAGATGTTAGTATGGACTTTGCTCCTGGATTGCCTAGGAAGGGTAGAGGACATGATTATATTTTGCTATTATAATGTATTTCAAGATGACACATTTTATTCCATGTAACAAAAACCAATGATGCTTCATGTTGCAAAATTATTTTTAGAGAAGTTGTTAAATCAGACGGGGTTTGCCTTCCACCATCAGATCTCGGAGAGATGTGAATCAGGACGCCCCAAACCTGGGTCCCATTGACAACCCACGAATTCCTATGGCTTCGTGACCATACTACATTGCTGTGTCCCATTTATTAGGATCCATATTTTCACAAAAATCTAGCAAAGTCTCCTTTGTTTAGGGAGTTTTACCCAACATACAACCTCAGATACCAATAAAATCATAACTCATCTTGGTCCGTGAAGATATAATATCAATTTCCACATGTAGTCCATCTGTCCATATCCCCAATACACAACCCTTTATCTGGACCCATTCATTCACATTTAAATTTAAAATATGAAAATAAAATGCTTAATTATAGTCCGTAAGAGTCCGATCACGACCCTCTTACCATAATTACATACTCGACTATTTATACAATAGTCCCAAAAGAATTTAGTTACAATTATTTTATACAAAAATGTTACTCATAGGTAATATCAATGCCACACATCGACCTTCATAATCGCACCCGTCAGCGTCACTCTCCATACACCCCGTAATTGTAAAGGGGGCCCATAACTGGTGAACATTGGGTCCAGAGAAAATTCTCCTACAAGGTTACCCGCCTAAATGCAGATGTTTAAATGACGTGATATAAATGTAGCACCCTTTCCCCTAACGGGACTGCTTAGCGGTCCGAACCGAGTCCCGCCGTTTTGTAATGTCACTCAATCACCTTATCAAATCATTTATTAAAACACGTCAGAGCATTACACTTTTCACTGGTATAAAATCCTTTTCAAATATGCGGAAGCGTTTTTAAAGAGGTAAGCCCATTTCATTTCATTCATGCAAAAATACAATTACTAGAAAGGCATATCAAGCTTTTTCAAATGATTTACAAAATAGATATTCAGAGTTGAAATTGTTTTTTTTTACAAAATATCAATGTTCAAAAAGAGATATGGGTGAATGCATATGTCGGAACATTCTCCGCAATTCTTTCTTTATGACTCGACGCTTCTCGATCTTGTTTTTCGCCCCTTGCTCAATCTAGACCGCACATAGATAATTACACGCTTAAGCATTTTCATGCTTAGTGATTCTATACAATTCCATTCTCTTGGCCGCTTAAATCAAATCATGCAATGCATTAAACAAACTTTCATATCTTTTCGATGATCAATGTCAATATTAATACATATACTTATTTCATATACAATCATTTATGGTTCATTGATCAAATCAAATACACACTTCCATATGCAATAAGTCATTGATAATTAAAATCATGCATTTACAATACTCTTTTCATTTCAATTCCGCAATCATACTTTTAATTTAATTTGTCACAATCTCAAATCAATTCAATTTTGGCTTCCGTCTCTAACAAATTTAACTTATGTTTTCGGTATACAGGATATCGGAATCACCGGCATCAGCCCCACTGGTCGCAGTTTATAAAAACAAATTATAACACAAGACAATCCCAATGACCGATTATTAAAAAATCAATTAGTGAACACCGACATGTGTCCCGCTAAGGCGCTTGTCGATCGGGCGGACATCATCATAATCAAGCCATAGTGATCGCTTATTTCACCCCTATTGGTATATCAATCTATCCTTCATACGAACTAAACGGTTAACATTCGATTAAGGGCGTTCAAATCTTTTATAGCAACATACAATACAATATGTACATTTATATAAATGGTTCATTTTCAATACTCATGCAATTTTCATTTGCAAACATTTCACAATCAATTTCTTCAAATCAATTAAAACAATTCAAAATGGTTTTCTTATGCATTTAGAACAAATAGTTCAAATCTTGAAACAAGAATAGGAGAAGAGAGAATTAAACCAAATTGTCATTTGATTCCGATCTTCTAATTCGACTTCACGCGCTTTCCTCTTCATCACTCATTCAAATACAACGACAATCACATATTGGGTATAGGGTTGTTCTAGGAGTTTTTGGTCGAGTTTATGCTCACTAATACCCCTTCACTTGAAAACTTGGGGACACATGAGCCATATTTTGCTCATGCTTCCTTCACAAAATTTTAGCTCTATGAGTATATTTTTAGTAGGAATTGAATAATCATTTGGACTACTCAAACTCAAGTTACTGTGATTTTAATTTCAAACTGTCAAGATGCCTAGCTCACTCTGCCCCTATTGTTATTCCCACTCTCAGGGGTCTTAACTCATAAATTGATAATGTTCTTCTACTCATTTGAAGCTATGGTTCTAAGGTTTTTCTCCAACTAGAATCATCTAATTTGATCACCAAAACCTGCTATTGAATTTTACATCCAAACTACTCCAATTTGCAAAGCAGAATCAGACTGTTCTTACACATAACTCCACTTTGACAAATTTCTGGGAACTTTGGGGTTATAATTTGCATACACTTCCTTCAAGTAAATTATTCCTCTAGAAGTCTATTTTACCCATAATTTTGAATCACTCAATTTGGATGAGTGAAACTCAACTTATGGTCAAAACACTATAACAATACCCAAAACAGAGATAACTGGGCCAAAGGCACCTGAATTCGCCTTTAAGCCCGTATTTGGGAGCCTTAGAGCTACAATTTTCTCCTGGTCCCTTCTATACATTTTTAGACCTATCGCTTATGATTTTTTACCAATTGGAATCACTTCATTTGGATTATTATAACTTCATTTATAGCCAAAACAAGAACAAGGGTCTTAACAGAATTTTGACAGCATTTCCTTTGAAAACCCAACATTTTCCCTTTTTACAAACAGTCCTCCAAACCAACCCAAACCAATCTAAACAATGCAAAACACTCTCAAACTAAACTAAAACCATCTAAGAACACTTTTATACCACATTTGGGGTTTTATTAAACCCAAACACAAGTAGAAAAGGGGTTAGGTTTGGTTTTTTCTTACCTTAAATCTCTTTTAATCTTCAATGCCAAGCTTTCTTCTTCAACTTGATCTCTTAAACTCTTACTTTAATGGAGCAATAATCACAACCTCCTCACTTTGCAAGCTCTAACTCTCCCTTCCTTTCTCTCTCAAACCGTTTTGCTAAAAATGAGCTTCCAATACCACTTTTGGTCTTAAATATCCCATATCACATAAGGTCTTGTTTTACCTTCTTTAAAAATCCATTTTTGGGTTTAAGTTCTCCTAATTGCTAGCTTGCCCACTATTTGTCTCTATTTGCATTTAAATTCTCATTAATCACACTTAGACATTTTTCTTTCTTAACTTCATGACTTTTGCGCCCTTATTTCACAATTTCCACTTTGCCCTTTTCACTTGGGTTTATTTCCGGGTTCAATTAATTTCTCATTTTAGCATTTAATATTTGCATTTGGCTTTTAGCCATATAATAATTTAATCAACATTCATTTAACAATTCTCGGAAAATACTCAAGTTGACTCAATTTATACTCGGAATATATAATAAAATTATAAAAAAAAATTCTAGGTTATTTTGAGGGCGTTACATAAAACATCAAATCATATTCCATATAAATAATGCAAACATATATGGAATGTTCCGTGTCATGCATGAGATGAGACTCCTCATGTCCACAACCCGAGTCTCGATAAACTCCCTCACACCTGCAACGCCAAGTATGAAAAACCAATCATTGGTGTTTCACCCAATGACTTAACTTATTAGACAACTCTCTAATATTCATTTGAATTTTATCAAATCCCGTGTGTTTATTTATGGGTCACATCTTTTTCAGGGTCACACCGCAGGATGGACACACACGCCTTCCGACATTTTTACGGGCTTTCACCGCCGGTGATCATGTCTAACCGCATATAAATTTAGGTCTTTCACTTTGAGGGGATCTACCCCATCTTGCTATGCCCAAACACACGTTATTTATATTTATTATAATTTTATACCACCATGAGTCTCGATTTTGGACATGGTCCCATTTCCGAACTCACCACACATTCACCAAGAATGATAAATACGCATTCATGCACCCTACACTCGACTGGCGCGACATGTGACTGCATACGAAATCTAATCACGCTATTTCACGTTACGGCCACGCTACAAGCAACATTTATAAATTCCGGATAATTATATTTTTTTACATATAATCTTCATTCACCACAATTTTCATGTTAATACATCACTCAAGCACATATTAACATGATTTTTACACACAACAACATATATATTTTTTTTCCAACAATAACACACAAAATTGCTCAAATCTTGGACCCACATAAACAGGGCACATCTTGATCCCTTCACGGTTATGAACCATTTTTTGTTCCATTCATCAACAAATTACAGTGATATTGAAAAACTCAACAAAACCCGAAGACATCAATCCCGGGATTAAAACTAAATCTCAACACAAATTCAAGATCGCCTAAACAATCCTCAAAATTCACTCAAATTTATCCAAAAACAAATTCTAAAATTCCTAAAAATTCATACACTCAGTCCAAAAAATTTGGGACTAAAATTTACAGCCTCTAAGAAAACCCAAGCCATTAAATGACATTTATGCTAGAAATAACTCAAGTAAGAAAATTCTCTACATCGTGGAGTTTGATGAAACTCCAAGATTTTGGTACCCACGCGTAGCTCTCGATGTGTGGACCGACTTTGCTTTTTGCTCTGACGAAAACCTACAATCCGATTTCCGTAAATCTTAAAAATAAGCGAATTTTTTTTTCTCTCTCTTTCTTGCTCTTACTCTCCATCTATTCCTCTTTCTTATCTTTTTTACTTTCCTTCTTTTTATCCTTTTCCTTTTTCTTTTTCTTTTTTTTTTTGAAATTTGGATACATGGCTTACATTATGTCATCTGTCTATCTCTCATTTGAGTCTGTTTCTTCCCAAAAACAATTTATTTCTTTTCAGTTCAATTTATTTTAAATGAGTTTAGGTCAAGTCATTTCCTGACTTACGAGATTTTCGTAAAAATCTTGTCCCTTGAGTCACTGACATCACCCATAAAATCGTAAAATATTCTGCTGGTTTCATCTCGACTAGACAAAACTTTTCGTGGGTCACTATACTACGAGACAAATTTAACGACACAAATTTGCTTCACATCCGAGATTTAGAAAATTTTCTAAGCTTCCCTGAACTATTATGGTAATTTATTATTATTATTATCATTTTGTCATTTTTGAAAATTTCTAATTTTCCCAGGTTTTACAAAATTTGTTAGCTATTTTTAGAAAACCCTTTGGAAATTGTTTGACACTACTCTAAAATTTTGATCTGCTTTTCATCCTCAAACTTATGGGCAAACTGAGGTTGTTAATTATAGTCTAGGTGATATGGTTAGGTGTTTGGTTGGGGTAAAACAAGGTGTTTGGGATTTAATTTTGTCAATAGCTGAGTTTGCTTATAACAACTTTGTTAACCGTTCAACTCGGTAAAAGCCATTTTCAAATTGTTAATGGCTACTCACTTCGCACACCCATTGATCTTGTTCCTTACCACCTCACACGCAGTATCCGAACCGCGTAAAACTTTGCAAAACACATCCATGACTTACATATTGAGATTAGGCGAAAAATTTCTCTAAGTAATGAAGAGTATAAACTGGTTGCTGATGCGCATCATAAATCTAAATAATTTAATGTTAGTGACTATGTTAAGGTTCGCATTCGTCCTAAAAGAATTCCAAAAATGCTTTCAAAAAAACTTTATGCAAGAGTCATGGGCCCTTATTTTATCATTTCTAAAATGAGATCTAATGTATATCTTCTTGATTTGCCTAATGACATGGATATTAGCCATGTTTTCAATGTAGATGACTTGTTACCTAACCGAGACACTTTTGAGTCTTCTACTTTGTCTTCTAAAACAGGTAAGGGCAGTGAAGGAAGAAAGGTGCAACCCACTATGCCTTCGTTCTGATGCAGGAGCGGTGGATCTTATCTTTGATGATGAGTTAAGTAACTTCTAGAAATTGTGGAGTTTCATCGTTGTGTCGAAAAACGTGATCGTCACGGTCTACGTCTTCTTTGATCTGGGGAGGATGATGTAGTTATTTGGATTAACGTTGTTGGTTCTTCTTATTTTATTTTAAACTTCTTCGAGATCAGGTTATTTTCAACTCAAAGGAAATAATGGGGCATGGAGTAAGCCCATATCTAGGCCTAAACAAGATATAAAGCCCAAGTCTAATAATGAATTTTACTATTATTAGTTATTTATTTAATTATATTTTTTTATTTATCCTCTAGTACTTTTTGGATTTATCTATTAAGATTTTTTGATTTATCCTTTATGATTTTTTGATTTATCCGTTATGAATTTCTATTAGTGCCTATAAATAACACTTTATATTATCGTTTTAGCAAGCTGGATATAATATTGGCTCGACAATTCGTTTATTTATTTGTTTGTTTTATTGCTTAATTTTATTAACCGTAGTAGTTCACATCAAATCATTTTATGTGGTTTTATACTGTCCTCCAGAAAAAAACAACATTAAAGGTTAGGCATGGGGGGCAGAGGCTGGAAGAAGCTGGTTACTGTGAAGAGCACATAAGATAAGACCCATCAAAGTGTTATCCACTGAGATATTTGGCAGTGTTTGCTTCTAAAGAATGACTAATCTTTCTGCCAAAATGGAAGAAACGCCAAAGCAATAGATCCAACACCCTACATTACATAACATAGTCTGATCTGATTCTCTGCAACTTTTTGTTTTTGTAAAGCTCTAGCCTTCTTCTGCACTCTCATAAAGCTCTCTCTAGCTTGCTAAAAAGTTGACTGTTTTGTTCCTTTTTCTTGTTTCCCTAAGTGTGGATTATGCTGAGAAATTTTGAATATGAATGATGTTGTGAAGCTGCAGACAGGGAAAGCTCACATGGGCTTCAGAAATTAGACAGTTATTGGAGATGGGAGATGGTTCTGTTAATATTTTAGAACATTTTTCAACTCCCACTAAAAGACCTTATTATCGCACAAGGAAAAGGAAGATTCCAACAAATGAGGGACTTCCAACCCTCTCCCCACATAAAGATTGGGTTTTTTTCTTTTTCTTTTTCCAATTCTTCTAAAGAATGGTAAGTGTAGAGCCTCCCCATAACACTCTCCCCCACATAAAGACCAGGGTTTTTTCCTTTTCTTTTTCCAATTCTTCTAAAGGATGATAAGTGTTAAGCCTTCTAGGCACCTAACTAGCTCCTATACCATGTTAACATTTAAAATATTTGGTTAAAAAACCTCAAATAAATGAAAAGGGTATAGATCTGCTTACTTCCCAATGTGTTTCTTGACAAATGACTTGTGTGAACAAAAATGTTCTATCATTTCATTTATTTCCGTGTGCTTTAATAAAAAGGGTTATTTTCACAAGAAAATAATCAAAGTATTTTTGTCAAAATAAGATCAAAAATTGATGAATAGTTAGATTTCCGAATTTTAGTTCTCAAAAGGCATTTTAATCAAATCACCCTTAATATTTTAGAACCTCTTTCACCTCTCATTGTGTCTTGCCGATATGGGACTTCCAACAAGTTATTTCTAATGAAGAAAGGGTAAAAAATGGTTCTATACCCTCAAATTTTCTTTTGCCCAATTATAAGAAGAAAAAAAAAATTGTGAGTCTGAATTATCATGGACAGATGTAAGGCTGAAATCAAATTCTTTTGGTCAGCTGATTTGTTATTTAGTGATGAAGGTTGTTGCAAGGGAAGCAGCCACAGGAGCTGTGGGTTGGAAAGTTTGAGTTGTGTTGGTTCAACATCTTCTGAGCTTGCTCAGCAGCTCTTTTATTTTGCTCAGAATGTTGCAGCTGAGCTGATGCTCTCCACTCCTCTGCTTTTCTGTGTACAACTGCCATTCTCTTCATTAACTTCTCTTCGAGATTTGATCTCAGCTTCTGTATTTTGACCTGAAAAATCATTGAAATAAACAGAAATTATAAAATCCCAATTCTATCTTATTAATGGTTAGTACCCTTATTGATCTTATTAGCGAAGAATAAAAACCTCTTGAGTGTCACATCCGCGTCGAGGAAAAATTTATGATACTATGTAAGTATAGGTTTTCTTAGCCTAGAGTCGCATTTTAAAGCAATATGGGTCCACTGATCAAAATTGCTTGATATCTATGTATATGGTTGAGTCGGTGGATTCTGAAATAGTATCGAGGAGCTAGGAGCCAGATCACTGTAGCACCGATGTGAGAGTCCATTCGGTTTGGCACAAAGTAGGTGATCTTTGTCGGGTTTGGCATGTCTCATAGAACCTGGCGTAAGATTGTCAAATCGAGGGTGTTGTCATCCCGATATAGATAAAGGAGAAAATTTTATTTATATAAGTGCATCTCGCTTCAGCTAATAACTGAGTTTTGCCTCATGGGGATTGAAAGAGCGATATCGCGTGATTGGGTGTGGGCGTGGATGTTGCAACGATAGTCTTCTCTCATCTTCCAACGTACCACTTCCCCATATCTTCACATGGGCTATCTACCAATACAACTGTCTACAAAGCATATAATATAACAGTATATTTGAATGGAGACACTACAACAGAGGTGGACTAGACCAACGATGAAAAATAAATAAATAAAAAGGGAGGTGTGTCTGGAGCAGTGGGTGGCTCGAGGAACACCCACCATGCCAACGATAAACCCGACAAAATTGTCCAAACGTCAACATAATCCAGCCAGTTCATGTGTGGGATTAAAACACATTCTTAGACTTGGAAGGTTTTGATTTTTTTTTTAATACTAGGTCACAGCTTGGCTGCAGCTCTGGGTTAACTCTCATCTGAAATTTTTTGTGACAATAGGATTAATGGCATTAAGTTTTGTAAAATCCCTAGAAATGGAAAAGAAAACTTAATGTTATGCTGGTTATGAACATGAAAAATGTTAATAATAATTGATGGAGGTTGGTAAGAATGTTCATGCCTCAAGCTTTCTTGACTGAGCTTCTGCCTTGGCCTTCTGTAGATTCACCCAAGCTTGGATTTTTGCTTCTTCTCTTTGATACCTGCCAACTCAAATCAGAATTGGTGAACAACATAAGACAAAAAAACAAGAAAATTCCAAAGCTGAGGAGACAAATTACCTGAGGCAGCACTTGGTTTTCTCCTCTTCTTCCCAAGAAGCAGATTTGGCCTCTGATATACTCTTTCTGCATAAATTGCCTGCATCACAGTGTCTAAAATGCTGATGTCTCTTCTTCTTCTTCTTCCCTTGAGCTCAATGAGACCCAACAGAATCAAATTGCGTACCAAGCTGAAGCCCAGCTAAATGACATTCTTGCAGTTGGGAAATGTCAATGGCAATGTTGGGGTGCTGTTGGAGCTCCCTGATGCCAACGGGCCGGACCGATTCTCCGGCGTGTTATGGCGGGCCGGTGAGGAGTTCTTGATGGGTGTATGACACCTTGAAACTGTGGAACTCCCAATAGGAGTCATCTCTGTGCCAATGTCTCTGTGATGAATCTCATGAAACACTTCTGTGGCTGCATCTTTCATGGATTCACCGACTGAGTTTCCAAACAGGAACTACTTCTTTGGTTGGCTCTGGTATCTGAAATTTGAAAATTGGGTCCCACCATCCGTGAACTTATCTGCAGTAACAAGAAATTAAAGTTTTCAATCTGTTTGGGACCCCATAAAGAACACATTTTTTCTGAGTCAAAGTTGTACTATTTTCTCTGCTTTCGTTTTTGACCATGGAAATACAAGCTGAAGAGAGTAAGGTAATGGGAACATTGGGAAGTTAAAAAAAATCAAACAGTGGAGAGGAAGCAAGAGTTGTAAAAGTGGAAGACAAAAGAAGGGAATGATGATAATGGTGGAGGAAGGGAAAGAAACAGAGTTGGTTAAGGGCAGAAGCAAAGAAAAAGCGAAAGAAGCTTTGGAATGAAGATCTTAACCTTTTAGAAGAACATCCGCCGATGCTAAAACCCCATTGAAAGGCCTGGCTGAGTTATGATGGTCTAAAGCTACAGAAACTGGAAATTCTGAAGCCACCTTTGAGACCTTCTCCTCAGTGACCCTGCATTTCTCAGCAAAGACCTCAACTTGTTGCTTCACTTCATCACATTGTTTTAAAATCTTTGAGGAATCTGAGGGATGCTTGATGGGATGAGCAGGGGATTCATGGCAGGAGCTGCTAATCAGCCATTTTTCTGCATCATCCCATTTTGAAGAAAGCTCTTTCCAGTGAGATTACCAACACTGAAGCTGAAAACAGAATCTACCAGGGGTGGGAGGGCTTCAAGCTTCCTCTGTGCGACAGAGCTCATCCCTTCCCTCTCTCTGAACAGAGACATCCAAGAAAACCTCTACCTTCAATGGCATTGTTTGCCATGGGCAATGACGACAAACTCAGAAGTCTCCCTTGAGATTGAGCTTGCAGAGTGGGTCAGGGAAGGTATCTGCAAAAGGGTTGCCCTTGCTATTCCCACAGAGGCTTGTGTCCCCCTCCAATGGTGTTTCCTGAGTAAATAAGAGAAAAAACAACAATCCAAAATGAACAGAAACCCATAATACATTGATGTCCAGAAAAAGAAAAAGAAAGAAAAGGGAAGATACCCCATGAGAAGCAAACAAAGGGGGAGCTTGAATGTATCTGGGGCTGGTGAGATCCATGGGAATGGAGGGGGGTGAGGTGAAAGAAGAAAAAAAATTAAAAAAAAGAAGAAAAAAAAGAAAAGAAAGAAGCAGTGAGGAGGAGATGATATTTGGAACCTGGGGGTGGTGGTGATGGGATATGTATGAGATTCAGAAGAATCATATTGAAAAAAGAGGGAGAGAGGGAGAGAGAGAGAGATAGAGGAAGTTGAGGAAAGTGACTAAGGAGGCAGTTGAACAGTAATGCCAAAGAAGGAAAAAGCATTGACTGCTAAGAATTAAGGTCTAAAATACAGTTCGAGAGAGAGAGAGAGAGAGAGGGCTCACATGGAGAACCCATCTGCTGCTTCAAAATGACAACGCTCTATACTCTACACTCTACACTCTACACTCTACACTCTACAGTCACGTACTGGTACTACTCCTTTTTCTTACAGAAAACAGACAAAAAAATATGGTACTTCCATCAAAAGAATAGTATGAGCCCCCCTTGGGAGGTGAAACTGGAAAACTGGAAGAAAGTAAAAGCACTCTTCAGTCTTCATTCCTCCCCCTTACTCTCCCAATATAAAATTAAGCAAATCTAAATCCTAAGCCCCATCATTGTTTATTTGAATTCTTTACAGGAAGCTTCTTCTTTGTTTTTTTATTAACTCTATATTCAGTCCATGGGCCATAGGCTGTGGGGTGGCAACTCTGTGTTCCACATGTCTATAGCGGAGTTTTCTAATGTTTTTGTCAATTTGGGCACTACCTCAACAATAAACGACTTATAAATAACAAATTTGAAGACAATCTAATTAGTAATAGAATAACATAATGTTGATTTAGAAATAATAAATTTAAATATAGTGCTAATTAGTAATGAGGAATGACACGATACATATATGTAATCCGTTTATTAATTTAATAATTTAAAATAATATAAATTATAATTAATTTATCAATATTTAACTCTAATAATATATATATATATATATATATATATATATATATAATAGTGTCTATGTTAAATTTCATATGAATTGATATAAATATAAGCTATTCATTAATAAGTTATACGAATCAAACATAAATTTAAAATTAAATATAATTATACCCAACATAAAACTTATAAAAGTCGTTTGAATTGATATCAAATTTTACGAGCAATAACGCCATGAGCATCATTACCCAACAATCATTGCTTTTGAATCCAAAATTCATAATTTTATTCCATCTACATGGCTCCTTTTGGTTTTTTTAACTTATCGCCACCAATTTTGCTTATAGTGGACTGATCATGTGTATCAACACGCTATGCATAATAAACTTTTGAACAGTCAATTTTTTTTAGGCTGATCTTCAACAAGGACAATGGAAATATATAAAGTTGACTTGGATTATTAGAACTCTCTTAACACATTTTTTTTTAGTCTTCAAAGTTGTGATATGTATTCTGATACTAATTTAAGGTACCAATTGAACCTAAACCCATAATCTATTATTAATAAAAAAAAAAGAAAAGTAGCCTTGCTTGGGATACAATGTAATTGTTGCCAGCATTAGGCAGTGCAATTAAGTTTTTATTGGAAGTTGCAATAAAAATGTTTTATTACAAGTAAAACTTGCATTTTACATTTAGAATCCACTTTAACCTTTAACCTAATTTGTCATTGACCAGTTATTTTCGTTATATTTAAGTTTTCATGGGTCAATAATAACTTTAATTTTAATGATAAATGAGTCTATCAAAAGCTAGGTCTACATAAGGAGATGATCGACCATATTCGAAACTTTTTCAGAATGGAGTGTATATTGTTGTAATTTAAAATGAACCGTTCTCAAAAAAAACTTTGAATTTTACTAAAAGAGTAATATTAGATATATCAAATTTCTTTAAGCCATAATTTTGTTTATATCTATTTTCTTTACAATATATACGTTATTATAAAAACTGTAACATAAATCTTTTCTAGCTTGTTAAACTTTAAGGGCTAACCATAAATATTAAAACAAAATTAACAACATACCTATATTAGACTAATAGTCTTCTTCATACTACCAACAAAAAACATTTATAAAGAAAAATTGAAGATAAAAAGAACTTTACTCTCTCAAAAGCAAAATTAAAGCAATGACATGTCGAAATGGTTAGGGTGTACTTGACTTAATCGATGGTTTTGAATACGAGTATTAGAATCTTATTATGTTATGTAATAAAATTTTGCAAATCACTTATAATCATAACAAATTAATATAAAGATTAGTTTTTGATATGATATGGCTTAAAAACGTATTATTTCGTATGCACTTGATGGATGCTACGTAACAATATGATAACACAAAAAAAAAAAATAGAATGGTGCCATTATTATAGCCGATGTGTTGTTCCGTTATGCCTTTACTCTTTATGATTTTTGGGGTTCGGTTATAAAAACTGGATTACCAAGTATGAGAAACGAGTTTTATCTTTGTTAAATAATGATTTTATCTATTACAAGATCATGTAGATTAAGAATTTTATGCGATGCAGCGTATCTCGAAATAAAATGTTATGCAATAATATAAAAGCTATTTCTTATATGATTAGAACTTTATAACCAAACCCTTTTTTCTATGCCAAGTCCACAACATTTACTAGTAGTCAAGATGGACTGATAAGTGATATCCAATTTTTATGCACCCTACAAGGTTCTGTAGAAGCAATTGTTTGTTAAACGTCAAAAAATGGTGGGAGGAGGATATTTCTTCTCCTCTAAGAATTCATCAAATATGATCATAGAATACATATCTTTTTCAAATAAGAAAAACAGTTTCGTTTTTATGTGTCAATCAATTGATTTGAAAACGACGACAACTTTTGTAAACAGGTTAAGGAAAAAAACAGCACACACAACAGTACTGATCTGTCGTTTAACTATACTTACAAGAAAACGAAAGACACCCATGAACATAAATAATGATGAGGGAAGTAAAACTAAGATGGAAAAGCATAAAATGTTCACTGGTGGAAATCTTTGCATGAAAAAGGTAGCATATGTATGGATGATCACAGCCAATCTCCAACGTCTATTAATAAACAATGATTCTTTTTTTAATGAGAGGTTTGATTATGTGGTTAAAGATTGGATATGTATAAGGAAGAGGCCAAGTTTTGAGTTTTCGTGAAAATAAAATCTTTGCCAATGTTATAATCTCTTAAAGAAATAGAAAAGGTTAATAAAAATAATAATCATATCAGATTAAAAAAGTCAGGCATGTTTGGTTTGTAAAAAAAAAATATTATTTTGTTAGCAAAAACAAAAATAATAAGAAAAACGTGTTGGACCCAGTTTTTTTTTTTTTTTACTGTTGTAAAATACAGATTTTCAGAAAACA
Organism: Tetrastigma voinierianum; assembly: GCA_016808115.1. Classification (NCBI taxonomy): domain Eukaryota; kingdom Viridiplantae; phylum Streptophyta; class Magnoliopsida; order Vitales; family Vitaceae; genus Tetrastigma; species Tetrastigma voinierianum. The sequence continues at coordinate 43,787 of JAEQBH010006319.1, read as the reverse complement.
CATCGGAACAATGTTTTTCTTTGTTTTAAAACCGTCGTACAGAAAACAAATTTTAAAAACATGAACCAAAAATTATCCAAATTTTTTGAGGTCTATAAACCATTTGGATAGAAGAAAAGAAATATGGCAAATCATTCAGGATACAAAATACAGAATAATAGAAAAAGATGAAAGAGTTTTGAGTGGGTATGTAAATATAAATAGAAAAAAGTGGGAAATGGGGTGGGAATGGGCCCTGGCAATTCATTCGTCGACTAGCAGGATGATGATAGCCATTAGGTAATCACCATCAACAGTCGTATCAACACACACACACAAAGGGTCGTGGCACCAACCTACGATATTGGGGTGGGGGCCTCGACACCATCAAACATAGGTTTAAAGCCAAAATAATAATTCTTTTTTGAGAAAAGAAAAAAAAAAATGATTAACTTTCTTTTCAAAATATTTATAAAGTAATGCTTTTTACTTTTTAAAATCATATTTAATAACTTTGATTTTAAAAATCCAACCTGATAATTACAGTTTTTAAAAACAAAAAAACTAATATAGTAAATATTTTAAAAAGAAGTTTATGCATTTAGTACTTTGATATCAAGCACGAAAAGATAAACCCTCCATTTGATGAGGCCACTAACCCCATTACCATATGTATAAATAATTCACCATGACAAGACTTCTCCAATCATTTCCATTCCCCTTCAATTTTATATAGGTTTCTTGAACACTTCAATGCAATTACCCACTATTAAATTCCTGTTATTTCCTCCACAGATCCATCCAACTCTCCTCCTCAGCTTCCTCTTCCTCTTCTTCTTCTTCCTCTTCTGTATTTTGAAGAGAATCAATCAATGGCTGTAATGGGTTGTATTCATCCCTCAAATCATGGTTCAGAGATCCTGTCCAATCAAGAGGCCTGTTGGTAGAATCATGGTGATGCTTAAACACAACAGCCAGGTTTCAGTCATCAAAATACCAGCAATTGAGATCTAACCTCCTTCAGAAACAAGGTACTTTAATTTTTCTTTCTATCAATTCTTGAAACACCCATATCTTGTTTTTGCCAAAAGCAAGATTTAAGAGAATTGATTGGTGGAAACAGGTTTTTTTGAGGATCAGGCAAAGGGTATAGTTTGTTACAAGAGATGATAAAGGAGAGATAGTCTGTGAAGGATATGGATGGCATGAGCCTCGTCTACACCAAGAGCTTCAGAGGAAAACTATCCATCAAGGTATTTTATGAAGATAAAGTCTTGAGTAATAAATTAAAATAACAATTAACAACTACCCACTTCCCAAATTCTAACTAATAGTTGTGATATGTGTGAGTAATAATAGGGATGCGGAGATCATTGATCGTCTTCAACAAAATTGGTTTCGGATGGTTAAAGGGGAGGCAGGTATTGCTGTTGGTTTACAAGGATTTCAACTAAGATAGTCTGACTGATCCAGAGAATATGTAAAAATAGTATTAGTATTACTATGCTATTACTATTACTATATGGGCACATTGCCATTTCCTTTAACCATGAACTCTTTATGTAAAAATGACATACACTTGGGTTCTTGAATTGAAATATGCATCCTTTCAATTTCCACTACACAAAAGCTGATTCTTTTAAGTCGAGCGTATGGAGTAAGATGATTAGGTCTTTTAAAACATGAGAGTGTCTCGAGTTCAGTTTCGAGTTTGAGCCTTGTGAATCTGAATGTCTGATATATTATATGAAAAAAACTTTATGCCTCTTGTCCTCTAGCTGTATGAGAAATGTCTGAGTGTGGTATGGTTTAATGCGTCTTCTATGTATGTATGGATCAGCTCTGGACATCTACGAAAAAAAAAAAACATCTCATTTCACATCTTCCCCTTCATCCCCATTATTTCTTGTTTCATTTCTCCCCTTTTCAGTTAAAAAAAGATGTACATACCAACAATACTCTTAATGTATGTGTATGTGAGCTTACACGATGATATGATTAAAAAGTAAGGTACAATACAAGAGTGCACTTGATTAGTATTGTGTGAATTATCTAGAATTCAGTGATGGCCTCTGGGATTGGTTTTGGGAGGGTGTTAAAAGCGATCCAACTCTGTAAATCTATAGGATTTGAGTTTAATACGAATATAAATGTCTTTAGCTCCTCGCTATCTGCAATGCCCAGCATGTATAGGAGTCAATGACCAAATAGGCTCCATGGACTTCAAAATCGAAATGGGAGTTCAGGTGAAAAGAAATATCTCAAGGCTTCCAGGAGCTCCTGTTACGCTGGCTTTGATCTTATGTTAAGCATTGAGTGGCAAGAAAAACGGCGCATGGGATTTGGGTTTAATATGAATATCATGCCTTTAACAAGAAGCGAGAAAAAAAAAAGAAAAAAAGAATACATCCTCTCTTCCAAGGAAAATGGAAAAAGGAGATTGTAGTGGAAGTTGACACCAAACTTCAAAAACAAAAGCACACAAAAGAATACACATGGATTAATCACATATACATATTGAAATGGATACATCAAAAATATTTTTGTCTGAGATTTCATGCAAGGGTCATCCAATATTATACCCTGAAGAATTCTTTTGAAAACTTTGAACAGCCTTGTTTTGTTCCTCATCTTTCTAACAAATAATCTTGAATTTTCTATTTTAACAAGAATACAAATGAAACTGCTATCAAAAGAATTGCAGTGCCAGAGGAAGAAGGAAAGAAAGGATGAGGAAATACATGGAAGAAAGAAAAACCCAAAAATACATGGAAGAAAGAAGAAACCAAAAACCAATGTATGTACTAAATGTACAAGCACATAATTCTGACAAGCAAGCAGGTCCCACCTTGTGTGTTCTCTTCGCATAAATCAGACTGTGACTTACTTGGAATTATAGTTGCAGGTGACCATTGATCTGGGACCATCAAAAAATAGGTAGTCATGGCCTTCCTGAACCTCTTCTTGTATTGCTTGGAATTGTGAAATTACAGTAGGAGGCAGTTCGGCCCCCAGATGCCTGAGCTTTCACCCAAGTTTCAAGATGTATGTCCATGTATACTGCCTCATGAAATCAATGATCCCAAAACTGGCTCAATGGCCAGCTATACTATAGAGTCGCCCACAGCAATGAGTAATCCATTACGACAACAGACTATAATAGCATAATGTAAAGAGGCAGTTCATAGTAGACATGTTAAACGACAGAAATGTCTTAAAGAGAACCCAAAAAGGAACACCCATGCAAGATTTCGGACATGAGATATCGTAATGGCTATGCAGCCTGTCACGTGCGAGTACATACCCGCACATGAAGAGTCAAACAAACCAAATAAGTGCACTGTGGGCTTTAAATCAGCAGAATGGGAATAAGTGAAGAGGTGGCTCAAGCAGGGAGGAGGCTTGTCTGAGCTAATTTCACGATCTTATGTTAAATAATGCGAGAAAACTCTCACAAAGTACAAAGGCACATTGGTTTGGGTTTAATATGAATATCATGCTTTTACACCCTCCCTCATGTGCAGCCCACGTACAGAGTATGTGGAGAGTGAATAAACCAAATAAAGTCTCAATGGACTTTGGAGAATCCAGCAAAATAAGAAATTGGTGGCAGAAGGTGGTTTAAGCTGGGGCACTCCGCAGTGGCAGAACACGATCTGTATTAAACCTCTGGCTACTCTGCAAAGAAACGAAGCACATAGGATTTTGGTTTAATGAGCATCATGCCTTTACCTCTGCCAAACTAAGACTCGAATCTGTGTTAAGAAAACGACCCAACTCTCACAAACTGAGCTTGTAGGATTTAGGTTTGAATATGAATATAAATGTCTATAACACCACCCTCTCACATCTGACCTGCTCTTGCTTTATGGAGGAGTCAAACAAATCAAATTGAGTCCTGATAGACTTTGAATCAATAGTAGGGAATAAATTACGAGGAGATGTGGTTTGAGAACGGGGACCTCCTGCCAGACGGGCTCGATCTGTGACAAGCAGTAATATATAAAGCTCGGCTTTGCTGGGATTTGGATTTATCTGAATGTAAGTGGCACTAACAAGACCTGGCTTGTTTAATCTACTTGGATATTGGAACAGCCTAAATAATGACTCTTAGGAGTTAGAACCTTACAATCAGTTATAAAACACACTTGAAAAGTATCATTCCAGACAGCCCTCCTCCCGACACCCTCTTCACCTTGTTCCCAAAAAATGGGAGAAGTTGGCATTGATTCAATTAAGTTCTGATCCAGCAGAACTTTGTTGTTTCCATAGAATCTGCATTGTAGCGTGATCAGAGAAGACCCTTTGAGATCATAAGAACCTTCTGTCTGGTCTTCAAACAGAAGATTCTCCATAACAGAAGATCCATCACAGATTCCTCCCTCCTTTCACATGCTTGATGTAACCTTCGATATAAAGACAACAAGAAGACAAAGTCAGTGTAGATGGAGATATCAGTATGTGAATTTCTATACCGCAGCTTCAAAAGGTCTATAATGAATATAAGTGAAAGAAAGAAAGAAAAAAATTAGGTTCTGTATAATGTTATCTATTTTTTTGTTATAAGTGTAAACTATATTGATCAAAGACCGTTATTGATTCTCGGAATACGGAGATAGTACAATGACAATTGAAAGAACTGCATCTTCCCAACACAAAACCAGCAATCATCTTAAAACCACCTTCACAAACATCCTTAAGATTTTGAGTTATGACAAGGATGATACAGCATATATGGTAGGACAAGGAAAGCATCAAAGTGAGAAGCCATCATATAGACACAGCCAACCCAAATGAATAATCAATATTCAAAACACAATTACAAAGGATTGACAATAAGAATGCAGTATTTTTGTGTTAATAAGAATTGGTAGATGAATTTTTATTGGAATTTATTCTCACCAACTCTGAATATTTAAGGTATAATTTGCTAGATTAATTACAAAATGCAGTAAAGTCACTTTCATAACCAATATGCATACCAAAACAATTCTAATCAGAGCCAGGCCCTGCATTGCTTCATAAATAAACCTAAAGGCGGAAAAGCAAAAAAAAAATCCATGCCAAGTTATGAAAGGTAATCAAAGTAAAGTTACCAACATTTCAATATCGGTGGTAGATCTGTAATCAAAAAACAAATGTGGGAAAAAAATCTAGTCTAATTGGCATTTGAAGACCTCAGTACACAGTAAATCCCAAGAATCTTTACTTAAGCATGTTGGACTTCCTGTGCTGATTGATTCAGATAGGTACTTGAAATATGCAGGAGCAAATTTATAAATGATTCAGCTCTGTCTTTGTAACCTGTTTAATAATAAACCGATCATCAATGATTTTGCGAAGAAGACATTTAGCTCTTTCCACCCTGAGCTCCCACTTCTTACAACGACAAAGAGACCTCAAGAAATCAGCTCCAGGATGGGCAACAAATTCTTCTTAAGGCTGGCAAAACTTTGCATGTAGCAAGTCACTGTAATACTTCACCTTACCAAGAGGGCTATCATCTGAAAAGAAGACTCTGGCATGCAAAGCCTTTGCATACGAGAATGGGTCTGAAACCAGGGAGCTACGTGAACCAGACATGGATAAAAAGCTGTCATCTATTGAGCTAAAACTTTTTGAAGCTTCAGGAAGCTGTTTCATCAAAGAAGAAGAACTGATAATTCATGGAATCAGACAGTGAGAAAGAACTCATAGATTCTCCAATGTCTTTTGGCCTTTCCCCCTCATCTGACAATTGAGCATGATATTGTGGTGAAACCAATGCATAACAGATAATACTTGTGGGCTCACTGTCATAAACTGGAATGACAGTATCATTAACCCCAACAGGGAGAAGCAGTCTAGGCCCCACCTTGCAGTTCAACTCCCGAAATGATGGAGACACATAGATGAAGTTATCTGCCAGTATCAAGCTTTTGAGCACTCCCCAAAAAATTCTTGTTGAATGCTCGATAGAAGTTTAGAAATGACATTCCTGACCAGCTGGCTGAATCTTCAATGGTATCTTGACTCTTAGCAGATAGTAGTGACGACAGAGAAAGGGTTACAGGCCCAGTCCGCTCGATCTGCATGATCCTCAAACTCCAACACTGCAAACTTGCTAATGCACTTGAAGAAGAGAGTCTCCAAGGCCAAATCAGGAAGTGCACAGGTATTATCCCCTGGGTGTGCCAGTTCCGCAAGTGATTTTCTCCGTCCATGCAGCATCAGGGTGTGTGACAAATCCTCCACAGTGGGAACTGCCCTCAGAGAGGGGCCTGCGAACAATTAACTTAGATTCAGAGGATCCAGTTGATCACAGATGTTGCCTGCAGGAAGATTAACTTGGTCGTCTTCCTTATGATTAGTCTTGAACATGTGCTGAATAAACAGTGTCATTTGGGCCAGATAGGCTGCCGAATTCCCTCCTTGATTAGCGTCCTTGATGAGCTTTCATCACAACAAGAGAGTCACAAGCACTAAAGCCCTTGTCCAGTTTAATAAGGCATTTATGTCAATAAGCTTGTCACTAGTAGCTAGGGGTTTCTCTCATATTCTGAAATGGATTCACTAGGATCATCCATGATGCTATTTTTCTCTATTAGCAGCATATCTCAGCGGTGGTCCACATATAAGATTGAAAAAGTGGCTGCAGCCCATTGAGTCTATTGATTTAGGAATATCAACAAGAGTTGTATACAGCTTCCCTACTAATGGCTTTCTGGGTGAGTTCCTAAAACAATGTCAAGAATTAAGAATCAATTAGAATCGAACAATAAAGCACTAGGTTTAAGTGGAGCATTATAAATTTCAATCTTTTACATTTTTTGGGTTCCTAGAACATAAAATCTTCAACATACTAACAAAATTCAAGATGTCATTTTTCACTTCAAAACAGGATAATGCTGCATAAACATGAAAAATATAAAACCAAAGGAATATCATTAACAAAGCTATGCACATTAAGATAATAAACAATGTCTTGCCTTCCTAAAATGCAAATAAAAACCAATTGAAGATCAATCAAAAGAGTTTACAAGAAGAATACGGACATAATACAGAAGTTATTGATACTGGAAGGAATCAATTATGATTGCTTTGTTTCATTTAGATAAATATATATGTAATTACTGTTCCAGGACCTCTGACTCACATCTGCATGAACTTGTGTCACTAGATATATGCATTGGTGGCAATTATAAAGCCTCTGAGCTAAAATTTCTGTTACCAAGGCTGGATGAAGCTAATACAAACCTGGTCCTCACCTCGAACTCTGCCTTCCTTTGTAGCATGCCTTGAATTCAGAAATTTGGAAGGCACTTGACTCAGTAATCAACCTTCCATGTCTTTTTCTGAAATCAGATAAAGAGGCGTTGTGTGCTTCATAAAATAGTAGTTCTGCTCGGTCAACACCTGCGTTAACCAGATAATTAGATCATTGAGGACCAAAATTGAGATTTCAAATGACTTCACAAACACAAAATGATAATCATTGCACCTCCTTTGCCTCTTTTTGTATCCCTCCTGATTCTCATAGTTGAATTCAAGCTTTGAAGGAGGAAGGTAGACTGAATGAACATCAATGATGTAGCGAAAACAAGCTAACCATCTTCCCAAATCTGCAGATGTAAAAACAGCCAGTGAAAAGTTGGGGCAGATGGGAGGGGATATGTGACATCAAGATTGTAACAGAGGAACAGATGTGGTAATTCTGGGGATGGATATTGGTACGTTAATGATGGAAAATACAAACTTTTTGCTTTTAATCATTCCATCAAGGTAGAACCAGTTATAAAATCTACCTGTCGAATGATGATTACAACAATACCAATTTGATTTTCCCAGGCCCCATTCACTAATCTGTGAACATCCAAAGCTGGAGTTGATATCAGTGACAAAGATTAGTTAAAACATCAGGGTTCATGTCGAACTAATCCATAAATGCCACACAAATGCAAAAATTTCAGGATCAGCTTAAATCCATTTTGCTCAGGTCCTCCATGAAACAAGAAAGCTCTGGAGCAATGCTTGAGTTTATGTAATCTTTTGACAAGTAAAAGAGAGAAGAAGTGGGAGAAAAAATACCCATAGAACCGAAGACAATCTCTGTGTAGGGAATGACCACAACTTGCCACCCTGCTGGCAACCGTCAGTTTGAAAAACTGAGCTCAAAAACAGAAAGTCAAACCCCAAGCAGCATCAGACATCACTATTCTTAAATTAAGCTGGAGGAAAACCATTATTTAAGTGGACACCATAGCTTACCTGTCCACATCAGATCTTTCCTTCCTTTCACCTGGTAAGAGAAATTCTTGGCAGTTTCTTCCACGGAAATGGTAGAATTTACCTTGATATATAGTATAACAATGAACATGTGGCACCTGATGACATCTCCACAGAGCAGTGGCGGAAACTCTGATAACAAAAGCTTCCTCAGTCTTACACTATGTTACAATTTTTCTGTGAGTGAAAATTTGTGAGAGAGAGAAACATTTACCCTGATCAAATAAATGTGTAAAAACAGCCCCAAGAGTTTATCAAAATTGCCATAGTATTTGATGCAGAAAGAGATGGGATCTCCTGAACAGTCCCTTCACCGTGATGACAAAGAAACCAAAATGTCTGATGAATTAAGAAGGTGATGGAGAAATTCTTCTTTTTAGTGATCCTGGCTCCTCATGATGGTTTAATATCTTGTTGCAAGGATATCATGAGATGCCTAAGCTTATTTGTAACAGTTGCATCATAAATGTTTGGCTGTTTAGCAACAGCACCTTCTCCTATTGTGCTCTAAGACTCATAATCTCTAAAACTGATATGATCATACATAAAAGCACGACATTGTTTGCAAAATCCTACCCAATGATTCAAGGAATCTATTTTCGTTTCCTCAAATGACAAGAGGATATTGATAGTAGAATCTGAACCTTCTTCTTTTGTGAAGGTCACTTGAAAGAAAGCAGTAGAATTGTGGAGCTTGGGAAATAGTACTGTGTATTGCAAGTTGGGACCATTAAGTAACCTAGGTGACAATGCCATTCCATTTGGAGAAATATGGAACTAAGTCTGTGGAGGGACACTGTATTTGGATTTTTGTGCATCATAACTAGGCTGAGATTCTGTTGCCTTTCACACAAGACAACAAGTAAAACCTGGTACCATTGAAATGGACCTGTCAATGTGATGAACATCTGGAAGTGCCACATTTATAGGAGAATTCAATGCAAGAGTTCTGGAGAGCGGCTCCTTCATCGGCAGAAAAGATGTCTCAGAGCCAAGTGATGAGCTGCAAAAATTCCATATTGGACTACATGCTTCACTTTCTTCAATTCAAATCCCCATTAGCACCTAATTAAAATCACGACAATAGAAAGAAAAGAGCCAGATGAATTCTATATAGAGATATATCAAATCAACAAAAGTAGTAAGGTCCAATAGGTATTAGGCCACTACTATAAATTAAGTACTTTCCACAAGCACAGAAAGTTTGAACTTACAGTGCAACCCAATGAGAAACTTTGGGCAGCCTTCAAAATACATCGAATGTTTTCACCAATTTCTTCCCACCCACCAATAGGAGCGGTGCCATGCTCTTCCAGGAAACCTTTCCCGCATGGGACAGAGCCACAGTACCCCAACTTTGGTGATGAGGGAGATGATCAGTGATGGGACAATTTGAGCACCTGTGCATCGGGCTATTCGCTCCAAAAGTGGCCTCTTAATATTGAGAACAAGTGAGATGTCTTTTGCGAGAAGGTACTCTTGCGCAAATCGAGAAACTGATTCTCAACTAGAAAGGACATCAAGGGAAGTGTTAAATCTATCTTTTTAAACTTCACCATCTTCCAAATGGTCCATTTCTGTAAGTATGTGAAACCACTCAAGTAAAAATAAAATCCACAAATAAACATATTTCCTTGCTATGCCACTAACAACCAGTGACTAAAATATAAGTAGTGCAGGTCACAAGAGACTTTTATCTCTACTATTAACATTCCAGGTATAAGTAGCAAGCGATGTGGAAGGTAAATGATGCAACCTGCTGCAACAAGAAGTATCAAAACTTGACAGAGGTTTGGAAACCGCTGGTGCTCGAGAGCTCCTCAGAGTATCAACAACCTTGGTTTCTCTATTTTGATGTCCATTCTCAAGTGACCCTATTTTTTCTTACAAACAATTCCTTTGATGACCACACTGTAGAAAAGTAATCAAATTCTTCATTGAAGGAAAGAAGGTGATATACAACGAGTGAGTATGTAAAATTTCAGTGCAAGATCAAGGAGTTTATGAGCAAGAATGAGGAAGAGAGCATCATGATAGATACCATATGAAAATGATAAATTATCAAGACATTTACTCTCACAGCGCCTCCCAGAAGCCAAGCATTTCACCTTCACATATCCGCCTGGGTCCATTCCGGCACTTTGCTGTGTCAGGCTTTAAAAGTGTAAGCGACTTCCCAGGACAATGATATGTAATTATCTCCAACCAGCTCTCTTCATCATTTTCCTCACCTGGGAAGATTCTCAACTTGCAAAAGCATTCAGGCCACTAAAACCTAAAATGCCCATCAACTACATTCTTCATTGCTTTCTTGTATCATCAGTAGATCATCTGATTCACGTCTCCCACTTCAAAACTGCTTGAAGGGTGTAAATATCCCCACTCTCTGCTCCTTCTCCATCATCATCATCATCAAAACAGGAGGCTTCCCTTTCATCTTCTTCATCTTCCGGTTCAGGGAGACCAGAGAACTCCATTGTTTTCAAAATCTACAGGTTCTGAGTCGCATCTATAGCATACAAAGAGGAAGGTGCTTCACACTCATCTCAATATCATGTCCATCTTCTTCTTTACCACCAGTTGGTTTCCTTCCAAAACCCTGTGAATCAGAGACTGTAATTTGCAAAAAGAGACTTTAACCAAACTTTGTGTTGGAATCTTTCATTGGGATGAACTTTACGTGATCCATAGTCATTTAATCAATCCATCCAGTCAACTTGACCATGAAATGATTGGCCTGTGGAAAATATTTGTTCCTGAATCTAACGATAACACCTTTATATTCATCATCCTCATCATCACTCCCTGATAAAAGAGAATAAGAAAGCAAAGTACTCAAATCATACCAGTTTCACAACTTCTAAAGACAGGGTATAAGCACTAGTAAAACTAAAATATCCTATTCTAACATACAGTAGAATAATAACCTTCCATGGTTCACCCATTGATCCGACCATCAGATCAGTGGACCTAATTTGATATACATCAAATTGTGAATTGAAATAACACCTACAGCTTCAACTGCCAATTGGGCAATCTACTTCCAAAGCATACAGCTCAATAGGAAGCAGACTATACATATTACACAGTATGAATTTATCTTCCAGGTAGGAGATGAATACATGCATATTCTAATTTATGCAAATAAGCAACTTTTGGTTGGAAGGTTCTCCCATGGGGATAAGAGGAATTATAATGACGTGAAGATTGCAAAAGAAAGCAAATATGAGGACAAGTGGAGCAGGTAGGAAGAAGTTTGGGAGTGAGAAAAGAAGTACTTTCATTTTGACTTATGAATAAGCATGACCATATGAGCCAGCAAAGAGAAAGGCTCAGATATTTCTGATCCTTTGGTTTTGAGTAATGCCCTGGGCACCCGTGTAGCCAGTTTATCCAGGTAAGAGAGTGTCAACAAGCAGTCTGACAAAATTGCTGCAGACTGAGTGCTGGTGCAGTACCATCATATGCTATACGAGCAATCAAATAACAGACGAGGACAGTCCTTCAAAAAACCAGCAAAGAATTCTTGTTCTTCTCAAGAAGGATGGGAATGTGCACCACATTAAAAGGAATGGGGCATATTGTTAACTTAGTTATGTTTTATCGCATCAACATGCCTAAGGCCTTGAGTCATTATATCATAGTGCTAGTCAATGGAATATATGAGAAGCACTATTACCATGTATCTTAAACTCTTAACATGTCATAAATAAGAAGCACTCTGGATCATTTGTCTGGAATATAGGGAAGCTACTGGCTTTCTGCCTCAGGAGACCAGGCATGCCTAAGTAGAATAAGTGAATTTCTTTCTTCTTTTTTTCTATTTTTTATTTTTATTTTTGGATGATCGGAAAAGAAACTCTAAGCAAAGTTAGAAGTTTGCTGAGCCAGCAAAATATTCTTGAGCAAAAAACATGAAAAATAAACAAGATGGGAAGAAACCTGTTCTTAAATCTCCGCATTGATTTGGAGACAGGTCCCCCATGCTTGCAATGGGATTGTTGCTCCTTGTGGATGCTACCATGTCAATGCCTTGCCTCTCTATGCTTGTTTCTATCAGTGATGATTGACGTGGGCTGAGATTTGGATATGAGAACGTTGATGGGTCCAACTGGGTGTGACATTGAACCAAGTGTAATGCAGCTACTGTGCCAGTTTCAGTAGATTGGGGGCTAACCACACTTGTCGCTGATGATGGGTACTGATATCCAGACTGAGGAAGCTAGATACCATTATCCAAGAGTGGCTGAGCCTGATCCCATTGACTGAAACAGAAATTACAGACCCGAATCTTCTCACACTCTTCCCTAGGAGTCCTTGGATCTGAAGAAGGCGCAGGAACTGAGTTTGTTGTACACGCGACACCGCCAGTGTATGGAAACAATGGTGTCTACGGTTAAATACTGTAAACTGCGAATCCCACACTGGTAGCATACTCTACAGCTCTGATCAGGCATCCAAGTCCCTTGACACATTAAGCTGGTTCAGCCCACTAAAGGGATCAGGATTTCTAATGTTGGCTATGTCGAAGAATGACTTGTCTGGGGCATCCATCGACAAGTACTCCTCCTCCCCACTCATCCTGAAATGCTCATTGCCCTCCTCAGACCAAGTCCCAGAAAATGAGTAACACCAATAAGAAAGGATCAAAACCCCTGGAATATAACTGATTTGGTGTGTGACTCCACTGGGTCCAGAACAAAGTGCCAATAAGAAAAAACTCAAATGATCAAGACACATGTCATAGTCCTAAATTCTTGAAGCTGCCAAGAAGTCCTGTTGTCCTTACTTCTACTCCAAGAAACCTATCTCAGAACATTATTCAAAACTTTGAACGGAAAATCATAGGATGGAAAGTCAGAGTTTGATATACAAATGGTGTTGAAGGTAAACAACAGCCTGCCTTAATCACGAAATTGATTAATATAACACAAGAAGAAATTAAATGAATCAAAATCATTTTAAAACCTTACAGCTGGACCACCAAAACGCAGCCTGAAACTAAAACACGGTTCCTTTAAGGACCCAACTCAGAATCATCCGCCACAAATTGCTCTCACATTGGAGTGATCCGTATAATAATATAAAAATACAATAAAATCCAACAGTCTTTTTTAAAACAAAAACACTTTTCGGCAGCAAGATCCAATCAAAACACCCCACAAATCTTCGAATTGCACAAAACAATCAAAACCCATTACATATCATAGCACCACAGGACCCTCATTCAAGTTTAGATTCATTCAGCGCCAAATGGAAAGAAAAAATAAATTCATGAAGGAAACGGGTAATTTGATTACCTTGAATCACAATTCAACACCACAATCAGATCTTCAGAGGCAGCCATGCGATCATAACTCGTGAAAACCTTGACGCACCCATAATCCAATTCCTTCCTGTTCACATAAAATCGATTGAATGATCAGATATTGAAAACCAAAGATGCCCACCAGCACCTACAATTCCCAATTTTTTTTCCAGTGGTTCACGATTGCAGGAAGTACACAATACGCCCCAAAAAAGAAAGAAAGATACTATTGTCCGAACAATTCAATTTTTAGTTTCATGGTTTTCTATTGTCGCTGTGTCTGATTTGTTGTTCATACTCCGCGGCTTTTCTCCCCTTTTTCTGTGGCGGATGAGAGAGAAAAAGTCCTCTTGAACCTGAATGCCTTTAAACCAAAATTCTCAGGTATCTCAAAAATCCCATTTTAGCTTTTCCGATTATTTATTTATTTTTATTTATTCCCTAATTATTATAATCCCATTATAATAGGGAATTAATATTTAATAACTTCATTATATTAAAAGTCCACACTTTTTTTTTTTTTTTTTTTTTTAGAGATAAGTCCACTTTTTTTTTCAAATCGATTTTTCACAACAATATACTTTACGTTACCTTGGATCAAGCAGAAAAAATTAATCTCATTATCATATCTTTTATACTTTACACCTCATATTTTATACCAAATTTACGATTTGAATTTATATCTTATACTTTACCATAATTTGTTGTTTTATATATTATCTTATCAATAATCTAGATTTTTATTCTAAATTTTTCCATATATCCATAATATTCCATAAGTTTTTGTAATCTCACTTAAATACCACACCAAAAATATTGACCTTTATCCCCAAAATAAAAATTTTCAAAAAAATTTCTTATATTAGTGACAACATTTTAATTTTTTTAAGTTAAACATTAATTAGTATTATAGTTTAAACTTAAAGTCATATACTAATTTGAACATTTTTTCAAATATGTATTATATAGGTTTTTTTTAAATGAACAAAACTCAAAAATATTTCTAAATAATTTTTCTTAACATAAAAAAAAGGCTAATTTTTTTAAATTAATAATTAAAAATATATAAAATAAATAAAAATGAAATTGCAAATAACATCATGTATGCAGCAACCAGGAGTACAAACTATAAAACAGGAGCACTTTTCAAATTTGTTTTTATACGACCAAGTGGATAAAGGACCAACATTTTCAAAACCTTTGACATGATGTGAAAGGCATAGGCAATTTGTTATTTGCATCTATTAATTGCTCTGTTTTTTGTTATAAACATTTCTACTGACTACTGCGAGGAGGAGAGGGGTTTGGTTTTCGGTGAGACCTGTTGAACGGTTTTTTAATTTCATAACAAACTTTGAAAACATGTTTGTTTGTTTTTAAATATTTTGAACGTCTTTAAGTTATTATTATTATCTATGTCAGGATATATTCAAGAAACAATTGATATTTTATTTTGACAACTGTTTTTAGAAAACATTATTTTTAGAACCCTTATCTAATGGCAATGAAATATGGCAGATTTGCAGAAGTTGACCAGTCTTATGTTATGTATATCACAACTCACAGCCACCATTTGGAGTTTACCAGATTATGTATTTTCTTTTTTTTCCTTTTTTTTTCTCATTAACCAAACAGAGAGTTCAGTTTACAATCCAAGCTTCCACGAAAACCTCATTGAATCATTGGCCCTAGTGTCAGGTCAGGGTTTAGGCTCAATGCTCAACAAAAAAAACAGATTTGGTGAACCCAAACCATATCGATTAAAAATTGAGGATTATGAGTTAATAAGTATGAACAAAACCATTTTACATATAAATGAGAAGATTGAGATAACTATATACTGGTTGTGATGCCGAGGATTCAGTATTAGAATACGATTATTTTTGTGATGAAACTTACTTATTCTTATGGTGCGCATGTAATATGGGGATTAAAGTCGAAATGTGATATGAGAGCTTGAAGTTTAAAAAGTATGAAACTGGTACACCAATGCGCTCAAGACGTCTCGCTGATTAGACAAAATGAGTGAAAAGCTAAGCAATCGAAATGAGATAATATTGTTCAATGAATAGAAAGTACACCCGAGGTTCATGAGATCTACAGAACTGGTCAAAAGAAAGAGTCATTTGTAATTTGCATTCGCAAGCACCCACCAAACAAACTAATCAATACCCACCGTTTTATTTTCTTTATTTTCAAAACCCAAAAAAAGTATATCGTCAAAGAGTTTGATAGACTTGACCAAATGGATTGCCCACAAGCATACTTCAAAACTAGTCACAACTGGCAATGGCACAGAAACACAAATCTCCCAATAAAAAACACATTTTAACTCTAAGGAAAAGGAACGGTCCGGAGGTCGGTAGTTGCCGAGGATTTGTGTTTTGGAGCCGAGATATTTAGGCACAGGACTGCGTCCCAGGCTGGTCAGCCTGGTGCCGATGCACCAGCTGGACGGTGGTCCCTGCATTTTTCTAGATTTCCTTGAGGGGTTATTTAAACGAGAATAAAGAAACTAAGGTCTATTTGTTTACTTAGGTTTTGAAAACTGTTTTCTATTTTCAAAAATAAAAAAAAATAAGAAAACATGTTTAGGCCGGTTCATTTATTGCTTTTAAAAACGGTTTAATATTCTCAAAACAAGGACACAAAAAAACATGGTTGGTTTCCGGGTTTTTTTTTTTTTTTTTTCTGAAATCTGAAAAATATTAAAAAACAAATACTAAATTTAAAGAACAAAAAAGAGTTTTTAAATAACACAGGCTTGTTTGTTTCCTTATCTTGAAAATTATTTTAAGAACAGTTTTTAAAAGGCTAAAAAATGTGTTTCTGAAAACTATTTTTGTCTTTTAAATTTACTATTTTGTGTTTTTCTTTATGTTTTAAAAAAATATGTTTTTCTAATTTTTTCTTGTTTTTCAGAATATAAAAAGTTTTAAAAAAATAGAAACATACCCTAAATTTAATAACAAAAAAGTTTTCATATAACCCTTTATAGTATGTTGTTGTGTTTTAAAAACTGTTTCAGAAGACAATATTAAAAACAGTGGTATGGAATAAAAAGGGTGAAATGTAGAGCAACCATCAATCCCGCTCTGCTCAAACTCAGCAGTCAAGAGCTGGTTATTGCTAATTACTTTCCAATATATATGCAGCTGTCTTAACACTGCCAGACAAATACTTTAGCCAACCAACTCGGTAGCCCAATCAGCCAAACCCACAACACAAAATCCTTGTTTTATTGCCCGTGACCTCGCCATGGAAAATTTTCTAGGCTTCCCATTTTCGGAGATGTCGTCTCCGGACTAAAGTGTGGCTTAGATCCACAACAGACAAATAAAATTTAGCCATTACCCAATTGACCTCGCCATGGAAAATTTTCCAGGTTTCCCATTTTCGGAAACGTAAAGTGTGGCTCAGATCCACAACAGACAATTAAAATTTAGCCATTACCCATTTGACCTCGCCATGAATAATTTTCTAGGTTTCCCATTTTCGGAGATGTCGTCTCCGGACTAAAGTGTGGCTCAGATCCACAACAGACAATTAAAATTTAGCCATCACCCAACTGACCTCATATGGAAAATTTTCCAGGTTTCCATTTCGGAGATGTCGTCTCCGGACTAAAGTGTGGCTCAGATCCACAACAGACAATTAAAAATTTAGCCATCGCAACTGACCTCGCCATGGAAAATTTTCCAGGGTTTCCCATTTTCCGGAGATGTCGTCTCCGGACTAAGTGGCTCAGATCCACAACAGACAATTAAATTTAGCCATCACCCAGCGACCTCGCCGTGGAAAATTTTCTAGTTTTCCATTTTCGGAGATGTCGTCTCGGACTAAAGTGTGGCTCAGATCCACAACAGACAATTAAAATTTAGCCATTACCCAACTGACCTCGCCATGGAAAATTTTCTAGTTTTCCCATTTTCGGAGATGTCGTCTGCGGACTCTAAAGTGTGGCTGAATCTGCAGTAGTATGCAAACCCTAGACGTTTTCTAGGGTTTTTCATTTCTGCGCCTTGGGCTTATCATGGGGTCTAGGGTTTTAATATGAGCCATGGACCCGGAGCTCCACATCCGGAACGGGCCTAGCTTTTTGTTTGGAATGCGGCCCATGTGAGCGAAAAATAGATGAGAGAAGTCTATTCTGTATTAACTTCTCTGTGTGTCTCATGTGTATATTCTCAAAATGTGCAGGGTGTATGAAAAGAGTGTAAGTAGAATTTCTCAAAATAGATGCTATCGTGAGTAGAGGTTTTATCGGGTTCATGATCCTAACGGTAGAGTCGACGTCCGGGTGGGACGGGACAATAAAATAAGCGAGTCTGGCACGGCCTGGTTTCGGGTGGTCGAACCGTCGCTATAAAGCTATTGATTCGGTTGAGTTGGCTGGCTTGGATTGGAGTCAATTTTCTTTCGGTTTCGAGTCAAAAAATAGCAACCCGAATAAGTCCTAATTTCGAGTGGGGTAGGCTCAATTTACCAATTGTACTAATAGGACATGTATAAGACTAATGTAATCACATTTTTTTTTATCGAATAATGTTCATTCCTACTCTAACCACTTTGATTGTATAACAAAATAATTCCATTTATATCAAAATTATAAAGCAATATAACATCTCTTATTTATTTATATTTAATTATAAACAATGTAATTTCCCATTCCTCTATACCCACCTCGTTTGTTTAATATTTTAAGCCAATACGAAATATGAAATAATTTAAATTAATGGCATAGGGTTGGGATGCGATGGACCCATCCCCAACCTACCTCGTTTTCATTCCTCTTAGTACCATATCATTGGTCACATAATATGATTAAGGGAAAAATAAATGGTAAATGAGAAGAATGGTTATAAGTTTAGTGTCAAAGTAATTCATTTAAAAAAAAAAAACTTATATAAATAGTATTTTTTCAAAATAATCACTAAACTAGTTTTTCATATAATTTGAAAATTCGCATTCATCAAATACGGTTTCAAAATTAATTTTAAAATTGCATATATCAATTACAATTTTAACTTTTAAGGTTCATTTTTTAAAATGATAGTTGATTAATAAGGTTTAAGATAATTTTAAAATCATATTTGATGAATGTAATTTTAAAGCATGTAATTAGTTTAATAATTATTTAGAAAAAAGATTCTAATACAATATTTTGAAAAAAAAATTTGCTGACCGTAAACTCAATGGTTGAATCGTTGGAGGCATTTATAATTGAGATATTGAGCATTGTATGTGTGTCTCACAATAAGTAGTAATAGAATAAATTTTCAACCAAAAAGTCAGGTAATGAATGAGAATGTTCAACCTAAAGAGGATGGTGGGTTGTGACATCACATCACATCATATCACATCTGTGCCTGTGGAGAAATCCTTGACATTCCATACAATATGATGTCTCTATACAAAACAAAGTGCATGTGTCTTCAAAAGCTATGAACCCAAGGCAAATAATATCCACCCAACATTGAAAGTGCATGGCCTAAAAACACCTTCTTTAAAAAAAATATATAGATAAATTATTTGATTTAGGTTAACAATATAATCTATAAAAATATAGAATAAAAAAAATATATCATAACATATTTGATTATTTTATCTTAAAAAATAAAATATCTTATAAAATAAAATATGTAGAATATAGATTTCCCTTCTAATAGCATTACACATTTTAGAGAAAGGAATTAAAACTATAGAATTGTTTCAGGCACAAAGTCATGTCCACTATTATAATCAAAAGGAAAAAAATAAAAGAAGTGGAAAAAGTTTAGCAATTAGAGAAAAAAAAAAAAGGGAAGTGTTGTAATACCATCATTGGACAAGGATGATGCTTATCAGACTCTAGAAAAAGAGAAAGATTCAAAGGGTCCAATATTAAACTATTATATTCCCACCATCCTTGTTTTTCTTCAAATTCATAGTAATCATATCTTCCACAAACATCCTCTAACCAGTTTGTGTAACAAGACTTAACCTTTAGGTATGAATTGGCTCTCTTTGTATACCATATGTTAATTCCTTTATTATTATTATTATTAAACTATTATATTCCACCATTCTGTTTCCTGGTGTCATGACCAGTAATATCTTCACCTGACATCTTCTAACCAGCTGTGTAACAAGACTTAACGTTTGGAGTATAAATTAGCTCTACCCATATGTTAATTCCTTTATTCTTATTTTCATAATCTAATGCACCAAAAATTCTATCACACTTAGTATACACACTCCATTGTTAACTACCAGAAACCTGAAAAATCCAAACTTATGATCCGATGAGGAGGAATGTTTAATTGCACCGATTCATTTGAGGAGTTGTTCATTGTATAATACAATCATAAACCTTAATCAGTATTAAAGCTTTAAAGAATGACGTAGTATGGTTTAATATGAAAATGATTTCTTCGAGTGTATATATTTGATAATTAAAAATCTTTATAATATCTAGGATTTGTGTCTGTCGTCTCAAATGGCGTGATTTGATTTGATGATTCTATTGGATTAAACTTTGTTATTTGGTATCATCACGAGCGCGGAGAGTTAATTGTTGGCGTCTGTTGTCTATTACGATAAGTGGCGATCGTCGTTTGTAGGGTTAGTGATAAGCTGAAAAAGCAGCATTTTGGTCGGTGTGAAAAATATGGCCCATATAAAGCGATTTGTGAGAAAGCGATAGAAAATGTGATTTTAATTTAAAGTGCCACGAAAAAAACCACCCTCCCCTGCAAGAACAAGGACATAGAAGAGAATGTAGGGTCCATATTGATAGGTTTGAATCTGATAACTTTTTCTTCATAAATAAGTTTTCTATAGGTCCTTTCCTTTTCATCTTTTTGTTGTCATTATTTAACATGTAGAATAAGTCAAGCTATCCTTGAGTTCCGCTCCAAGTGGTAAAAGGGAGGAAAGGGATTACCTAAAATCAAAATTCGAATTCTAAGAACTTTGTTATAATAATATACAAAGTGAATAGAAAGTGAATAGATGTGAAAAGAAAAAAGAAAAAAAAAAAAGTCAAGAGTTTTGATATGATCATAATCCGGGCAATGAGAGGTCTAATCAACTCAAGCAATACTTGGATCATTCTATGAGCATATGATATTTGGGCTTTAGGCTTTCCATGGGGTTTGGACTTAAGCAGGAAGGCCCACTATTAAAATCAAAGCACTAATTAGTAATTATTTGAATATTATTAATAGTTTAATATTACTCTGTTGATGAGTTAGTGAAATAAGCAGCGTGTTTTTGTCCAAAAACGAGATCTGAAACGTCGTAGCAAGTCGAATCCCAAAAGCTATAATCCTGATTGTGGCACTGCATTCGGAATAATAATAATCATAATTTTGAGGAAAAAAAGGGAAAGAACGAAACAGAGAGATTATTGATGTGGTGGAGATCAGCTGATCGTTCTCGACAAGCGTCGAAACGCGAAGACGTACGGGCCAGGCGATAGCCTCCGCCTCTCCCCATCCACCACCTCCATGGCCGACACTGTCGAGCCCTAACCCTAAGGTTTCGGCATACTGCGGACCAGAGCGGCTCACCACGCCGTCGTCACCAGCGGCGCTGGCTTGCTGGCTCAGGCGCCGTCGGCCAACTACCCCGACGACCTCCGTCCCCAAGGTCGATGATTCCGGCAAGCCTTTTAGTGTTATCGATGAGTTCAATTGCTGGCGGAAGCAGCCGGATTGGCCGGCTGGCGGCGATTCGCGCTGGCATCGGTGATCGGTCAGCGAGCAACCACCATGATGGAACTCGAGATTGAGCTCAAGAAACTGATTCTCTCAAAGTGAGTGTTTCTACCGAAATGCAGAATTCCTTGTTCGTGTTCGTAGCTTGAAGTCAAGTTTGTGTTTTGAACCGTTGTTGTGATTATTATTGAAACTCTAAATTCATATGAATACATGACGCATTGTGTTCGTAAATTATCTTGGTAATATTTGTATCTTTGGCGATCAGGAACAGACCTTTCAGAACCGAAACTTGAATCATTCTCCTAAATCACCAAAAGCTTGATTTTAGTATGAGTTTCGAACAGTATAATTTTGGTGAAAACTAAAGGGTTCCTCTGCTGTTTTTTGATATGTAGAAAGCAGATATAAATATGGATGGTTTAGAATTGGAACTCAGGTTATGCTGCAGACAGTATCATTGTATTGTGGTGCTAGAAACCGTTCAAGCAATTCAGGATAGTTTAAGAGGAGGATCTTGGAGTGGTGAGCCGTGAAATAGATACTGAGAAGGCCACAATACAGTTTGGGGGAAAGGTTTCGAGAGAATGAATCAAATTACACCAATAAAAGTTGTGTTGGTTTTTTATGACAAAAATCTTTTCTTATAGATTTGTTTATGACTTTGTTTAGATTATGTGATGGATTTTCATCAAGCTTGCTGAAACAAAGTGGCGAGCTCACAAAAATGAACGAGCAGGGTGACTATCTCAAATAATAGGTAGATGCTGGGATTATATATCTTATCAAAATGGAGAAATCATGAGAAGCAAAGCTTGTATAGTTTTTAGTGGTTGACTAATCTTGATCGGTTAAATAATGGTTTGCTCATTGAAGAATGGCAATCGTCCTGGTGTCAAGCCGTCATTTGGTTTGTTGAAAAAGTTAAGAATAGAATGACCGCATCATCATTTTCATTTTGGTGTATCTTTTTTTATTGAAATGGTTGATTTTATTGTGCATTTCCAGTTATGGGACACAACCTCCATCTCTTTGACAGCTGGCTGTGATCTGTTCTTGCGATATGTGACAAGAACTTCGCTTTAGAATATGAGAACTTTAACTTCGGCCGTCTCGATTGATTGGCGCGCCAGAAAGGTTTGGGAGATATCTTATAAAATTATATTGGTTTTATTTTATTTATCTTTCCTTTTCTGTTGTAATAGTTGTTTCACTGTTGTGTCATTTATGTGTCTCCAATTCAAATATTACATTAGCGCAAAACCTCTCGCTGGTCACTTATGTTAACAGGCACGGAGAATCATTGCAATGCTTGGCCAGATTTTATATTTGATGGTTGTACCATTTTGGTACATGTTTCTCAAGTAGTCTTGGAGTTTGAAGGCTGACGGCACAGAACAAACTCTTCGAGTTTTCTGCACAGGTTCTTTCTTAACCACCTGTCTTTGCATGGTGCTTTCTAGTTGTATTAAAATCAAATTAGACTATTTATGAGGAAAGGACCTTCCATTTGGCTTATACATGGGTGTTACATCCCATTTCAAGGTATCACCTCCACATTGCTTTGAGAATTAGTATGATGTTAGTAAAATGATATTTTATGTTATTTGTTTGACAATCAAAAGCACGGGGAGCTTGTTCTGAGACTGCATATGCATGCCTTAGCTCATATCATGTACTAAACATTGTCCATTTTCAACTGTTCTAGAACTCGAGATTGGGCAATGTGCCCACCAAAGAATTCAAATTTACATGGTAGTATCTGATTAAACTTGTATGAATGCGGGAGAAGACCCAGACAGGACGGGGCTAAGACTATCCAATGAATTGGCAAAGCTTGATGTTCCTGTGAAGCTCCTAATAGACTCAGCAGTGGCATATACTATGGATGAGGTTGACATGGTGTTTGTTGGGGCTGATGGAGTGGTTGAAAGTGGAGGTATTATCAACATGATGGGAACTTACCAAATTGCATTGGTGGCTCACAGCATGAACAAACCAGTTTATGTTGCTGCTGAAAGCTACAAGGTATGTTGAAAATAACAGACATGCTTTCTGTAACTGTGAAGAATCACTTTCTGCTAGTTTCCTTCCATTTGACAATCATCCTCACTTCGCCTTGCAGTTTGCTCGTCTCTATCCATTGGATCAGGAAAACGCAGCTAACCCTCGTATTGATTTAAAGTTCCCCATCCCATCAAAGGTTGAGGTTGATATCTGCAGAATTATACGCCTCCTCAGTATCTTACATTACTCTTTACTGATCTAGATTGTTTCTCACCCCCTCGCGTGTGATAGACTCATTCAACTACTTATAGCCACTTGTGGATCTAGTTCTGTTTGATTTTTCTTCAATATGATCTGGTCATCCCAATGAAGCTTATGGATAGAGGCATATGGAAGGGCAAAATGTGAACTCTAAAAGTACAAATTGAGGTTAAGTGAACTTTATTTTTTACTAGTTAGATCAATTTTTTGTTTCCAATGCTTTTCAGTAATGGAAAATGAGGTTCTTTGCTCTATTTTGTAGAAGTCAAAGCTGTGAAGATTGATTCTCAAATTCACCTGCTTGCAATGCCAGCTTGACTCCAATGCAATTTGGCTCAGAGGGTGAGACCTCCCTATAGAGGGTTGGCATCAAATTCCTTTCGATCAATTTCTGTTTACTGATATATCAAATTCACTGGTTGGTTACTATCAAACCATACCCAAAAAAGTGATTAGAATGAAGGCTCATTCTGTGGTTTGAATGGTAATGAAGAGTATCCAGAATGAGCAAATAAAAGACAAGGATGTGTATAATGATTATTTTTAGGTACAATTTTATGAAGTATAAGTTGAAAATTATTTTTATAACTTCTATCAAATCCTAATTGAAGGTAACATTAAGTACATATCAGAAGAATCTGTTTTACTGCGGGTAAAGTAGTATATATTACTATATGATTATGTCAAGAAAAGACCTGTTCATGGCAGCTATACCATGAAAGAACCCATTGCCATTATTCCCTGTCGAAAAATGCTTGGACAGAAACGAAAGAAAAATCATATCTTAATCAGTAATAATAGTAGATATATTTACCATGTGTGATCTGCTTGCTGGTATATTGTGTTGATCATATTTAATTCAAGTGGTAAAGTGTCTACCGTTGTAAACAGTGTTCACCATGTCTAACTCTAAGTGTTCTTACAATGTCTAACCTAAATGGTAGCGTTTGCTGTTCAAACGAGCATGGGTCATGGTTGCTGTTTCAAATAGGCATAAGGGGTCTTAGGTTTCGAATGGATGTTTGCATCTTGAACTTGAATTTAAAGTGTCTTCATAAAATAAAAATAAAAACGAAGAAGATCGTGGTGCGAAATATCCATGTCAGTTAAAAATGGAGGTTTCAGGAAGAACTTTATCTCTCAGCTTCATCACCATGTCGCATCATCGGGTGATCTCAACAGTTAGTTATACAGTATTATGGTCTTTCTTCGGCGACTTTCTTCTGCTGCGCTGCAGTTTCGATCTTTGAATCGAATCCAGTAGCGAAATTCGTGGTCGTCTTCTTCTCAATTGATGCCGCAGGCTGCAGTCCTGCTGGAACCTCTGATGCGCTTTATATAACCTTCTAACGCGTAGAAAGGGAAAGCTCTTAGTGAGAGCTTTGCCATCTTGGGAATTAGAGAAAGAGAAGAAGAAATGAGAGATCAGAGAAAGGGCGGAATAAAAGGAAAAGTTTTTGTGATTTGGAATAACAATGGGTTTAAAGCATAATAGACAAAGAAGGTTTTTTTAATTTCGCAGAGCTGGGGAGGGACTAGGGAGGGGCTTCATATGTATATTGGACTCTGCAGCTATGAATCTGGATTATAGTAGGAAATTAGGAAACTTTTTTATAGGAAACGTGAAATAAAATAGAACGCTCTCATTGGAAGGTTTTAATTTGCATAGGAGGTAAGGTCTTCAGTGATATTAACATTGGGATTAGGTTCCTATAGTGACTCTTCCTATTGGATATTATAGGGTCACTTTTCGGATTTCGACTTCAATCAGCCAATCTTAGTTTTTAAACTTGAATCATTTATTTGTGTTTTGAATATTTATTTTTATCAATTATAATATTTTTGGAATATGATATGTAAATGTCTTTATTTAAAAATAAATATGAAATTATATTAAATAAATAAAAATATATTAAAAATCTAAAAATACTTTTAAACTAATAAATATTATATTATAGGCATCATGTACAATAGAAAATAAAACAAATTTAATAAAGCTATAATAAAATTATTCAACCAAATGATAAAATACAATATAAAAGAATTAACACAAGTAATTTTATGAATATAATTTTTCACCATCCTTATTCATTAAAATTAATCATACGTTATGTGACCACTTGATTCACTTTGTATTTATGAACCATTTTTTGACAATCTATTTTTATCAATGCTGACTTGAATTAGATCGGATGTGAATCAGTTTTTCCATAATTTGTTTTTCTTGTATTTCATGTTTAAACATATTTGTTGTGATAAAAGCTTCATTATGCGGCAATCATTTAAATTAAACATTTATAGGAAATATATAGCAACAATGTTTATTGTACCTCAAATATATTAGTTTAGGTTAAAATTTTTAGGATATATCGATGTCGATATATCGGCGATATAACGGATATGGTGAGGAGTTCGGCGATCTGAGCAATCGATAATCCAGTCGGTGAGTTTGATATTGGTAATATTGATATCTGATTGATCGTGACATCGAGGAAATGTTGCGTTTGTGAAACATGCACACATGAAGGAGAGCGATTAAATTTTGGTGAATATCATTGATATATCAATGCGATATGTGGATATATAATAAATATTAGATATTCATGAATGTATCAGAAAGTCCAGCGTAGAGATCTTCACATAGATGATCTATGGCCAGTGCACTGTGTTTGAAAAATTGGCGCTATTTGACTAATCGAAATGGTTGAATTTGCTTTGATATGACTGCTAATTCATAGATTTGATACTCATGGTGGATTTGCAATCAACGATCGATTTCATCATGGTGGTCGGCGGTTGAAATCTGCGGTAAGATTTGCATCAAAATTAAATCTAATAGCTATAATTAAATTACAAAGATTGTGGGTACAAGTCAAGACATTTATGTATGAAATGTTTGATTATAATGATATAATCGAAAAGCGTGCGTGTCAGTGTTATCTTCTTAATGTAAAAACCGCTTCATCTAAATGTTGCCTTAATGTAGAATACTTTTTTAATTCTAATGGAAACCCAGAATTAATAAATATTATTTAATTTTAATTCTATTTAAAATTAGTAAAAAATCAAATACCATATAATATTTTATGAAACACATAATAAATTTTTTAACTATTGTGTGTATATATATATATATATATATATATATATATATATATATATATATATATATATATATCTCTATTTTTTTTTTGTTTCTTAAAATAGTTTATGAATCAGCAAATATTTTCTGAAGTCTAAATAACTTATTCTAATGTCAAACAAAAAAAAACTATTGTATAAAAGATAATTTTGCTTTCAAATAGAACTGATGTCTATTTGGCAACATTTCAAGAACTCAGACCGACGATAACAATGAAATTTGCCGTTGAAGCTAAGCTCAAATGATGAAAGACACAATAAGTGGCAAGATACCGGAGGAGGATGAGATTTAGCCGCTGAAATTTTAGATATTTTATTTGCAAATAGGTTTAAAAAAGTTGTTATTGTTATATTGAAAATCCTATAAAAATTGCAATCAAGGTTATGAACAGGACACATTTGTATTAGAAGTTGTTCTCATAGTAAAATCACGGCCCTCATAACTAAAGTCTGGTCTCCATGCGGAACAAGGTTTATTTCTAATTAACATAAACGAAAATCTCTTATAATGGATATACAGTAGGATAAATTATTTTACTTGATCATGTGAAATTTTCTAACATTTCTTTTTCTTCTTCACGTTAATTTGAATATCATTCCATGATCCCTTTTAACAACTAGCGACTTTTGGAACCGAACAAGGTATTGCACCGTGAAAGTGTCTTTAGTGCATCAGCGATGATAATGGTGAAGACGCCGGTACGTCTCGTTTAAATTTAGATCTTGGTATAGTTAGTTTAGTGGGGCTGCACTTTGTCTATCTTCCCGAATCGAATAGGGTATGAATTTGGTGAAATGACAAATTCGCGGTATTTGTCACATAGGCGGGTTTATAGTTGGACCATTGACTTTGATTGATTGAGTCATGATGCATTCTTGAATCTGCATTTCGTAGCTTTGGCAGTTGATAGTTTGAATCGGGTGGTCGTATGTCGAGAACACATTGGGTCGATTAGAAGATGGGCTTGATATAAAACATACTTGAATGTGAAGTAATCAGAGGACTTCACATTGGGATTAGATTTGCTCTAAGATTAGTGGAATCTCGAGACTTCGAGGACGTGTTTAAGAAGCTGGTTGACTTGGCTTGCTCATGGGCTTAAGGCCACGCGAGAACCTCTTCTCATGAATAGTCTCGTGATCCAAATTTATGTGGACCTGAAATATTTGTATAGGCTATGGATTGAGAGGTTTGAGGTTTTGCCTCAACATTGCTCCATTAATCTTGTACCTTATTTGAAATAGTAGATCTTGTATCTATGTTTGAAATAAATAATAGGACCACATCTTTTTTTAAGTGTGAGCATTAAACCCATAATCTGAGCTATACCATAAGAAACACAACTATAGGACGTATTTTTGCACTTAAAACTCTAATCTTGGATCTGTCCCAATTTGAAATAGTGGATCTTATATCTATGTTTGAATTAGTAATAATAGGTTCACTCAATCTCGGATCTTATCTTATTCGAACTTGTGGATCTTGTATCTATGCTTGAAGCGGACAATAGATTTATTCGCAGTAATACTTGACTCTTGGATCTTGTTTAGTAGCAGGTCTTTATCCATGTTTGAAAAGTAATCTTGAATTTAAGGTTTCCGTTTTTCCTATTCTTATTTTGAGTTCTGAAATTATTTTGTTCTTAAAATGAATAAAAACTTAAAAAACACTTATTTTTCAAGCGAATTGTTTTTGAAAGATCTACCAAACAAACTTTGACTCTACGTTTATTCTTCATTCTTCCTATTAAAGAATAATTTTTTGAAGTTTATATTTCAAATACAAAATAATTAAAAATGTGTATGGATACATACAAGAAAAGTCTCTTCTATTAGGGATATATGCTTTTGCAAACCGCAGGCAGCCTGTACTAAATATTCCGAGCAGAAAGGTAGAGATAAAAAAATAAAAAATAAAATAAAATCATGAGAATGACTTTGTCGTTCACTACCAAAACAAAACAAAAAAGTGATAAAATTGGAATATGTGTTTGCACTTTGCAACCTGAACCAGTTAGAACTGGGAATACTGCAACTGGTTCCCCATCATCAAAAACTAAGACATAACTAAAAAACTTAAACAAGAAACAAGAAAATTTATTTTCTAAACTTGAAATATATCGATATGCAAATGGGTGGAGCCTTGATTTGTACTCAAGGAACACAAACAAAAGAAGAAGAAAGATGATTTAATTTAAAGACTTGACAGAATCGGAATAATCCGGCATGTATTAGAATGGAGATGGAGATGGAGATGGAGATGAGCGGGGGAGGAACTCCTCTCTGAGAGCGACGACGTCGATATCATCAAAGTGAGTCTCAGGAATCCAATTACCGGTCTTGGGATCTTTCATCCAGAAGCTCTCCTTCTTCTCACCAGAAATAGTAGCCGTTGAATCATTAGCCTTCCGTACGGCTGAAGCAGCAGCCTGGACTACTGCAGTTGCAGTTGCAGTTGCATAAGACCTACTCCTATTACAAAATGCTCTTAATGGGAACCTTCGCCATGTTGTTTGGAGAGAAAATTATGCAGAGATCAAAGGAGATTTTCTGATTTTGGTTGATGTGTGTTTATGCCTTAACAAATAACAGCCTGCTTCTGACTTTTTATAGCACAGGGAGTAAGAGCTTGCTTGGCCCTTCGATTCTTACGTAAATCATGGTTAAGGTTTGTTTGTGTCTCTTATTCTTTCTTTTTTTTTCTTCTTTTTAAATTTTATCTTCTTTCTTAATATTCTTTTTCTTATTTTAGAATAAATTGCTTTCCTCGTATGGGTTCTTCCGTATTGTATATGCATTATTTATAGAAATGTTGGTTAAATAACTTTAAATAATTGAACATTTTGTAAGCTTAAGTATTATTTTTATAAGAACAATTAAGGCATTTTATCAAATTAATGGTGGCCAAAATTGGTAAAGGATTAGATTTTTGAAATTTTGCTTTCAAATCATCCTAATACATGGAAAAGCAAAAAAAATTGAAGTTTTGTCTCAAAGCGGAAAAGTACGAAAGGAAAAAATACTAAGAAAACTAAATCTATTTTTTCATGTTAGGTTTTGACGATAAAAATATAAAGGAAAATCCAAATACCTCAAAAAATTTTAGTTTTTGAGAATATAAATTAATATCATTATATGGAAAAAGCATAAAGCAGGGGTATTAGTATATGGTTGACTCACACCCCAAAAGTTGGTCTAGTTAGTTGTCGAGAATGTGGCATTACATGCCCCCCCATCCCAAGACCAGTTTTTTTTTATTCAATTTTCAAAAACATCAAAATATCTTAATCCATGATTCCTTGTACAACACAAGCAGTTTCCAAGATATTTGGAAGGTACTACAAGATAAATACTAATGAATGAGCCAATTTTAGGTCAAAATTAATTATATTTTAAAATTTAGAATATTTAATTTTGTTGAAGAAAATAATATATAGTGCATCAAGTAAAATATATTCATATAAGCAACTTTCTTATTATTATAAGAATTTAAAATAAGTATCTTTAATAATTATACATCTAATTTTCTTTGAATGATTATATAACTTGTTTTTGATTGGAATATAATTTACTATATGATTTGAAGCATATACGTGGGAAGACATTTTCACGAAAATATTGTGGTTTAGAATATAATATAAATATGATAAAATCTGTGGATTGATGATGAGACAAATAAATTTATTTTTACATTTACTTTATATTACTTGGAATAATGCGTGATTTATTATTCATTTTAAATATTTTGTATATAAAAATATGTTAAGTATAACCTAAAGATAGAATTGTACGTACCGTATACATATCCTACATTTATAAAAATCTCATTCTTTTTTTAAATATTCTAAGTTACTGAAACTTTATATATAGATAGATATAAATGGAATTTATTTATTATTATTATTCTTTATGTCTCTCACTTGCTTGCTGGCAGATTCTTGACCATCAATAATAAAGCTCTGATGATTCTACACTTTCATCACGTGTTTGTCCTTTTTAAATATCTTAAAATGGCATCCTAATTATTTTTAGATCATGCTAATTAAAGTAGACATGATTAAGCAAGAATTGATTCAATTTGAAGATAAAATAGTGATAGAAATTAAAGGAACAAAAATGAAGGGAATTTATGAATAGGTCGTAGGTGGTGGTGGGAATAGAGTTAATGTATTTCTTCGAAATCGCGTTTTGAGATCATTCACTTTGAAGATGGATCATTTCACTATCATTTTTTTGTCCCATGTGCATATCTGAATGTATATCATCTTGGTATTCTCGTTAGTCGAGATGGTCATCAGGTCATAAATATAAATATATTCTTGGGCGAACTCAAAACACTTTAATAAAAATAGAATATTCTAAGTATCTCACTTTACATTCGTAATTAAGCACATATTGTTATACCGCGTGTTTAGTGTTTATGTATGATGATGTATTATGGGAATCAAGTTTGCTTCAAATCACTACCCATAAAAGTGGTTTCTACGATTATACTTTAACAAATTCTCTAAAATATACTAATTAATTAAATTGGAATATATGGTCTTCAATTTGACAGGTTAATATCATAGGAATCCTTCGCTATTGAGCCGTAGAGAACAATAATAATAATGCCCCATCTTGCTATTCAAGCAAAGCATCTTTGCCGTACCCTTTTAGAAATTAGAAATTAGACAAAGCGCCATATCATCATCTGAATATCCTCTAGGGATCTATATTGATAAATGATTATGGATTTCTTGTACCCATCTAACCATTTGTAATAATTCGGTTTAATCATAGAGATGTTGTCCTTTTTAAGCTTAAAGGACTTTTACGACTTTAAAATGTCTACCAAATTGAAAGGAGTTTATACTCACATAGTTTTATAAACTTTCTCTTATATTTGATCAGTGATATGATAAACATTCTCATACAGACATAACATTTATATTAAGTATGATTATAAAGCCGTCATGAATTCCCACACATAAAGTTGAGTTATTATAATCTTATTTATGATGACTCGATTCTTATTTGCAGAATATTGTTTGTTTGAGGCAAAGACTCTTCTCAATTTTAAAATGTATTTACTAGATGAAAACCCAAACTTATAAAGTCCATGAACTTTCTGGGTTCCATGTGACATATGACAAATCATTATCCTTTTAAACAATGATATATATGTTTTTAGAAATAATTTTTATTTATATAAATATTTAAAAACTATCTTTAAGAAAATATTTTGGAAAAACCATTTTTATATAAAAACAATTTTGATTGTTAGTCAAACATATTTAAATATATATATATATATATATATATATAGTCAGACAATTGACTCAAAGTTATCCGTTTTAACAACGACTCAAATGATAAGGCATGATGGGTGGAAGGAGGTTTTAGATGAGTCCTTGTCCCGAACAAGGTACATTTGATCTCACGATTTCAATAATATATTATTGATTCAAGAAAGAGATCTTATGTTATTTGTGCGTAACTTATATTTAATTCTCAGTCGTTTTTCTTTAGATGAGTGGTGTTTTTTTACGTATTAATATGAATTTTACCAAACTAATTTTATACTTATTTCAAACCTAGATAATGTTGGGTTGTTATCATTTTGATGAATCATATGAACTTTTGTGACCTTACCACTTATGATGAATAAATGAAATCAATATAGATAAAGATCAAAATCTGAAGATATTAAAAAAAAAGGACATAATTTGAGTATAATAAGAAAACATTATATAAGAAATGTTCAATATTTCTTATTAAATGTTACATCTCACATCAGATATAGGAAAACTTCTTGCAAGCTATATAATTATATGAATGATATACATATGGTTAGGCTAATGTTATAAATGGTATTATAGATCTTTAACCTAGATATGGGGTTAGTTAGTTAATCTCAGTGTATAATCGTATGAATGATATACATATGATTGAAGCTTAAATCATTATAAATGGTATTATAACTGATCTTTAATCCCGATATAGGGGTTAGTTCCGTTTAATCTCGTAGGGGTGTTTGTTCGTTTGATCCAATAATCTCATGTTGTGTTACATTGGATATGATGTTCTTGATATTATATAAATATGAAATTCTTTTAACCTATTAGATAACTTTTAATGATGAGGACCCTTATTCCTTAGCCTCAAAACCGATAATATTCGTATAAAATGATTGTATCGTTAAGTTAATTCCTTACAGCGAGTATAAATTATATCTTTGATTAATCATGATTAATATGCTCTTGTAATCCCGAGATATAATAGAAATATATATATATATATATATATATATATATATATATATATATATATATATATATATATATATTTGCTCTTGGGATGAGTAAGGAAGTATGATGACAGGAACTGGTACCAAACTTTTTTTTTTTGTTTTTGTTTTTAAAGGCTGGAGAATGCCAAACCTTAAATTCATAACTCGTAGGGTAAGATTGATAAGATCGATTATCACAAGCATATTTTCTTCAGCGATTTTAAGATTTGTTAAAGTTAAAAGTTGTGATGATAGTAGCGTCTAAAGCTTCATGTCGTAAATATTCTGATTTCTGAAATTCTGCCGTATGAATTATATCATTATCGTTCGTTCGTCTTGTTCAATACATATCGACCATTATCAAAAATAAAAATTTATACGTATGCTCCGATATTGCGTCTTGAGTTGTGATAATGTTCTTTCAAATATTATTGTCAATTATTCACAAGTAATCTTTTTACTTGAAGGATTACTTCATTGTTAGAGATAAATTTTTTTGTTTAAACATCATTTTTTTGCTTCCTCCACGATATCTTACGTGGAAGGGCGAGCGGACGGTTGCTCTGATCATGCACATGCCTCATATGTTTTAATTTTATTCAGTAGTTTGCCTGTTCCACGTTTTCCTTGTTCCTCTTACCCATTTTTGTAGCAAAAGAGTTATTAGATCCCACCATTTTCCAACTCAGTAAAAGTTCATAAAAATGGGAAAGTTGCAACACGTGAGCAACATACATTGATTGAAGATCTGACCCACCTCTGTTTTTAACTTTTTTTTTTCTATTTTTTGTCTCCTTTTTCTCTCTCTCCAATTCCCATTCCTCATCACCACTCTCTGTTTATACTAATATTAATTGGAATTTCGCCATGTGATTGTGATGCCCACCTGCCTTTTTCTACCATTAATTGGCATTGTTGGAGCTGTGGACTCAGGGTTTCTCACTCTCTCTCTCTCTCTCTCCTCTCCCTGTCCATTAATTTATCACCTTCCTCCTGCAAGTCTACAGTCAATCCTTCTTTTCCTCTTTCGTCTCCATCTCTCCATACAAGGTCAACCATGAGCCACTGGATGAGGAAGAGGCATGAGGCAGAGGAGACAAACTTCCATGGCTTCAGGGACTCTGTTCATCCTGTACTTGGTTAAGAATCCTGCACAGCTCTCCCAAGGCGAATCCAACCTTGTCCTTAAATCTTTGCTTCAGATTGAGGGGTTCCAACCGCCTCCACCAACTCCGCCTCCCAGAGTTGCTTTCTCAAATCATGTCATCTCTGCAGCAAGGAGTGTTAACCCTGATAAGACATATACATGAGGTAATTATCAATTTATATCTACCATTATCTCCCAAAGTTCCAGAATTTGATGAAATGATACCATTTAGCTCTTTGTTATCCTTCTCATGGAATTGTTTCTATATGTGAAATCAATATTATTGCAGCGGTGATGAAGGCTTTTGCAGTGTAGAATGCAGGAGCAGACAGATAGTAATGGATGAAAAGAAAGAAATAGAATCTTCTACCAGGAAAATGCTAGCATCTTTCCAGCATTGCCGGTCTGCTGATCGGTGTTTCATGAATCTGTGCACTCCTAGAGGACCTCCGGCGGCGAAGAAAGCCAATCTCTCGCCATAAAAATCAAGCATTAGTCTCATAGTTTCACACCCATTTTCCTGGGTTTCTTTTTTCAGGTCAGGATAGTATCATGGAAGATAAGAAATGAGTGAGAGTAGTTGAAATATCATTGTAGGATCAGCTCTTTGTGTGATCACACAATGAAATGAAGATAATTTGAAACTGTTTTTGGTTTCCTATCTATTCAGATGGTTATTACTTGTATAACAATTCTTCACAACTTTTAATTAATTTAGTAACATCATCAAATATCTTAAAACTCTTCCAAAATCATCAAATTGATCTTCTCCATGGACTTTGACTCTCCAAGATTCTGAAATTCCTTTTTCATTTCCATTTAAGAAAACATAATACAAAAATTGATGAATTTAAGGAAACATTGAACTTCTATAATATATGTTAAAACAGAACACAAAATTACCAAGACAAACGTGTGAATATTATCTTGACGAAGTTAGAATGAATAGACTAAACAGGGAATAAGTAACATACGATTACTCACTATCAATTTTTCTGGAAATTAAATGTTTGGGTCGTTAGTGGAGAAGGTGATTTGGTAATTTTCCACCTCTTTGTTGCTTATGTATTTATTTATTTATTTTAATTTTTTTAAGGACCTCAAGACAATTTTTTTTTAAGTATCATATTGTTTCCCAAATTCCAGAATGGGGAAAATGTATCATTATTACAACTTTTAAAAATTTTTATCACTTTCAGAATATATATTCTATGAAGAAAACTTATGTAGGGTTTAGCTTGTCATCGTTATCTTACTTAACATGATGGAGAAATCACCACTGGATCATCACCTTAATCTGATCCATGATAAATAATGGAACATTTTAATTTTTCTCTATAATAAATCTGAAAAATCAAATTCTGGAAGAGAGGGAGAGGGAACGTAAGATTTTCTCTGAAAAGTCTTCAGAAGTACAGAGAAACGAGGATGGAAGGAGGGAATCATATTCATGGAAAGGAAAAATGAAAGAAAAAAAAATGGGGACTTTTGTTTTTGTTTTGGGATTCTATGATGATTGATATATCTTTTGGAGCACGACAACAATATAAGGTTTTTCTATGTCCAGATCTTGTGGGGCACCCATTCAAACTTAGTGAAAGTCTTCTTGTTATGGATTTTGCTCATTGTGTTTCGATTTTGAAATTAATATGCTCATATATTTTATCTTCCAATTTGGATTTATTTATTGGGTTTGTTTTTCAAATATGTTTTCGTTGCTTTTATCAGATCGTCAAAAGGCTTTTAATTATCATCTCTACTTTTATTTCTATCGATGTATTGGTTTGTTTGACCTGAGGTTGGATATGTGGGTATGTTTGTGACTGCAAAACTGCCTTTTATTTGACAATTGAAGGTATAATTTATTTTTATTTTTATTTTTTGGCGTAGTTGATTTTTGTGTTGATACCGTGGATATAATGAGATAAATAGATTCTTGTTGAGAGGTGTTTTTTGTTTTCTTTTAATTTTTTTTTTTTTTTTTTGGGTTTGTGATTTTTAATGCCTAGGGTTTCCTTTGTTACTTTACAATATTTCTAGTGTCTCCCTGTTCGTGATTTAGGAGCTACGCCAAGTTTCCCTGGGGTCGTCAGATTTCTCTGTTTCACCTTCATCTGGGTTGGAATTTCTCTGTTTCCTCTGAGTTTGGTAAGTTTCTGGATTTCTCTTCTGGTCTTCAATTTTTTGTGTCTGCTTCTCTGTTTCTTGATTTCCTCATTGTTGTTGATCTGGGTAGGGTGATTTTTCCTGATTTCGGCTGTTTATGACTTAGTTTCTAGGTTGTTCTGTCTCTTGATTCCGGTCCGAAAGTGCGGGTTTTGGATTCTGGATTTGCAGTTGGGGCTTTGTCGGAATCGGTTGGTTGGGTTCTAGGGCAAGTTCTGAGGATTGGTTCAATTTCTTCGGGAGACTAGTTCGTCCCCTTTCTCCGTTTAGTAATTAATCTGGGGGCTTTGCCCGGATTTTAATTCGATGGATGAGGAATCAGGTTTGGGGTTCCTTTCTTCTGGGAATCTTCTGAGGGTGTGTCTGTCTGGTTTCCGGGAAACTCCATAAGTAAGATGTTGCGTGCTCAAAGAATTTCCGTCACACTTGTAGATGCTCTTTTTTGATCACATGTGGGAAGAAAATTTCTGAATGTAAACAGGAGCATGGCGTCGACGATAACCAGATACCCTTTCCCAGACATTGTTTCGTCAGGACGATTGGAGTGCCGTCTGTCTTCATTCTTTTGTGCAGTTTAAATTGAAATGTATCACACATAATTTGTATTTCACTGGACATCTCGTTGTTTCTCCTATCTCTATGTGCGAGTTCAAACACTGATAGTCGAGCCCTGATGAGTTTCGTAGGGTTTTGAATCAGTTCAGCCAAATTTGGTGTACTCAGGAGAACAGCTTCCAGAATGATGAAGTTGGGTCTCTGGTAATGAAGTGATCAGGATGTCTAGTGCAGAAGATATGTGGACTCTTTGGAGGCCAAATTGCCCCTAGCACCGTACGTGATTTATCTTTTAACCAACTGTTGAGAACAGTAATGATTAATCGTCAGTTCTTATGATATTATCATAACTAGTTTCTCATTCGATCTGATTTGCTTTCAATTGGTTGTTTGGGTTTATCTTGGTCCCAAATGAGATAAATTGGCAGAGCACTTCCTCTAAGGTGATTATGATCTCAATGGTTTACACGTCTTTCAGATGGTTATCATAAAGATTTGGATAGCCATTTGAACAGTTTTAAGTTGAGTGCTTGAAGCTTGCATTATCATTCTGAATATCTTCTCTTAATGGAAAAGTTAAAATCAAGATATTTTCCATCATTGCAGAATCCATATGTGATATATTGGAAGCATGCATTTTCTTGTCATGCTGCTTGCCATTTTCGTAATGCATTATTTTCAGTGGTACAGAGGTATGCTGTTATTTACTTGTAAGTAAACAATAAGCAAACTGTCTCCTCACATTGCCATGGTGTACTGTGTGCAACTCCTTTTAATCACTAGAATGTATCATAGGAAAAAACTGCAACGACCGGTTTTTTATTTTTATTTTCTATGTCATGCAAAAGAAGAGCTAAACCTGTGCATGAGGAGTATAATGATAAGTCAATTCATCCCTTGATCTGAATAAGCAGCATTATTGAACCCATCTATATGATAAGCAAATAAAGATTGAACAAATGAAAATGTCAAATGCTGTTTAGAGTTCATTCATTGAGTATTGAAGATAAGTAGACAATTTTGTTGGGTCATTGACTGTATAATACTGATGAATAAACGTAGTAGTGCATATATAGAGGAGATATAATTTTCCGTGGTAGGCTGCTCTGCTTAGTAACTCTATCTGA
The DNA here is from genome assembly GCA_016808115.1 of Tetrastigma voinierianum. Classification (NCBI taxonomy): domain Eukaryota; kingdom Viridiplantae; phylum Streptophyta; class Magnoliopsida; order Vitales; family Vitaceae; genus Tetrastigma; species Tetrastigma voinierianum. Next base: position 5,860 of record JAEQBH010006319.1, on the reverse strand, counting down.
TGATAAGTTACATGGACCAACAGGTGCCTGTGGGTTTATCCATCTCCTGGCTGACCACTGAAAGTCCCATTGGACTCAAAATATAAGAAATCTATCCAGGACAAATATGGGTGAAAAACTAATTCTCAGTTTGAATCTTGAGAAGCCAGCCTGTCTGTTTTTAACCTGTTTACTAAACAGGAATTGAGGATATCTTGTCAGCTCGTTTGCTTCTTTGACTTTTCTAATCAGATTAGAGAATTGCTTTAACAAAGTCATAGTTATGTGTTACTCTCTTTTCTGATTGCAGTTCATCTGCTCATACATGGGATGCTTTCCAACTTGCACATGCATCCTTTAGACTTTATTGTGTTCGCAACAACCATGTTCTTCCAGCTAGCACCCACAAAGTTAGTGGTAAGTTGGGTCCACGCCTTCTTGGGGACCCTGCAACAATTGATGTTCCTCCTGAGGTGATGCTGGGAAGATGAAAGGCTCCTGGGCACTCTTCCTTGCTATAGATATGATGATGATGTGGGCATTGGTTTCTTGTTTGTGGGGAGCCATGCGCATTAGTACGTCGGAAAGAATATCTATTTTCTTGTGTTTGTGCACCTGCAACTCTGTATGTATCTGTTATTTGCTCATATATTGTTGCTTTGGATTGATTTTTTATTTTTCCTGGATTCATGCTTATTGAATCTTTAGAAGATGAGTTATAATGCCCTCTGACGTGAAGTGAGTATGATGGACATGATTGCATTATATATGAATTCAAAGTTGTTCTTGATTTGTTAGCCCTGTATCTAGTGGAGGATGAACCGCGCCTTCCTCTAGTGTAATGATATTTTCATGAATCAGTTGCCTTGATCAAACATGGCCATCTGTGGATGAATGTCCTGATATTCTTTCCTTTCTCTAATTCTTCTTTTGTTTTGTTTGTTTTTAAACATATAAGCCATAATATGTCTTCTTGCCCTGTGGGTTATCAGGATGAATTTTTGTAGAGGTTTCTGGTTTGTTCTTTCCATATTCTTGTTTGTCTCAATTCAGGTAGACGACTTCATAACAGAGTTAGGTATGTTGCAACTTTGGAGGCCTAATTATATAATTTTCAAAATCAGTTGGAGTTTTGATGTCTATAGGATAGAATTTCTTATCAACTTGATATAAGCACCATATCTTAATAAGGGAGGAAAAAATATACATATACTTTTTCTCATAAGGTGTATACACACACTCACACACACACACACATATATATATATATATATATATATATATATATATATATATATATATATATACGTTTCATATAATACTTTAGTACTTTTATTAAATTATTGCATAATCTATTTAAGTACTAATATTTTAGCCATTCTACTTTACAAATGTTTATTAGTGTATATAGGCTTGAACTAGCAGAGTTTGTTTGTGCTGTTTTAATGTGGTTCCGGTGCCCCCTCCACACCTCTTCAGGCAGGGACATTTCGTTGGTGTTTGTGACTATGCGATCAGTTTATCAACCTGTAGTTCGGCTCATATCTGCTTCTGGTCTCGGGTGGTCTTTCAAACTTGCTTTGATGATCGAGTAGAATAGTTACTTGTCTCTGGAGTTATTGGTTTTGTATTTGGTGGACAGTTATTGATAACTCTTTCATTTCAGCTCTTAGAGAATAATATGAGGAAGTCACTGAAAAGAATCAACTAGTTCTTTTACCTTCTCTCTGAAACAAATACTTTGTCAGACTGGTCTAGCTAGTCTTGTGGGGCTGCGGTATTTGAGAGTTTCTGTAGTTCCTGCTTGGGCTTATGGGTTGTTTATATCCATTCCATCTACACTTGCAGTTCTCTAGATTAAGTTGTTTGGATTCTCTGTTTCCTGGAATATTTTTATGAATTTTCTTGTGAAGGTTGCACTTCATTTGGAATAAAACACATTCCTTCAGCTGTACCACATGTCCAATGTATCAAACTATACTTTTTTGGATGTTTAATTGGTGATTTAATCCTGGATGGACTTGGATTTAAAGCTGCAAGCATGTTGTTAATTAAATTAACTATATAAAAATAGTAGGTAGGGTGTAATGGCTTGGGAAAAAGTCCAGACTGTTCGTTGTGGTAGGCCGTCAATTGATGTTTCTTTACTCCTTGTTTACTCTTCCTTCAGTATGTAATGGCTCCATGGCTTTTTAGTTATTAATTACGGTGAGTTTGATTGGCGGTTTGCGTGTCGAGTTCTGAGCAGCTTATCGATGTTGATACCCGTGGTTAGTTCGCGCCGTTGCTAAATATTAAAGTTGGCTGTTGCTTCTTTTGAAGATGATGCTGATCTTATTCTTTTCTTCTGTACAAGACAGGGTAAATTATCCCGATCGTGATTTTCACTTCAACGCGCTTCGACTGGTTGAAACCACCTCCTAGTAGAAAGAGAGTTCGAATATCCCAGAGCAGTCTGGACATTTATAATGGTCTTATGTACCGTCAAGCTGCTGAAGGATGAACAAGGGACAAAGAACCGGACAGTGAATGGTCTGAAGTTGCCTGCGACGGGCGAAGTTGCTGCAATGAGGCCTATTCTACATATTCACGTCACCATAAAATGCTGCCCTTTTCTGGAACTACAAGGGGCAGATGGGCATGATGGAGAGCCAAGTTAAGGCTAACTTGTCATAATATTTACAAGCATAGTATTGTAGGATCAACTTCTGCAATACATGAAAAATCATTTTCAAGCTCTTATCAGCCAGCAGATAATTTCCTTGAATCCTTGCCTTTGAAGAAACATGGTTGTGTAGAAGCCCTATACGGGTTGCTCCGAGGTAACTTTTATCATATTCATACCTGTGAGTCTTGAGTAATGCTTTCCATTCCCAGGGATAAGTGTCAAATCTTTCTCCAAGAAATTTTTTATGTCTGTTCTGGTATTAACTTGACAAAACCATTATACTCAGCGATGTCTGGCCTGCCATTCGTAACTTTAGGTGTTGATATTGGTTATTCTCAGAAATTTGAGATATCTGTTTTGCATGTTATGAAGAAAATAGAACTCTTCTTTTCTTCCACTTTGTATTAGATGATAAAGATCTGTATTTGAATCCTATATCCGTCTGGTACTCATTTTCAGTTCATTGTTTGATGTTCTGCAGGAGTTTCTAAGGGGATGTGATGCAGTTTTAATCCTTGTGGACACCTCGCCTCATTCCTCAAGGTGGACTTGCTGAGTTCCTAGTACCATGCCAATGCAAGCGTCTTGACCTCTACAACTTGTATAGGGAGGTGAGGTTTTTAACTCTTTGTCTGTGATTGGTTCCACCTGCTTGTTGCCTGAACTCTAAGTGGGCAATTGTTTTATGCGTTTCTTTTTCGGTATCAAATTGTAAAGATTTTTATTATGGAATTGATGGATTCTTGTTGGGTGGTTTCAAAGAAATTATGGCTTTCCACGTTGACAATAGCATCATTCAAGGACAGGTGTTCTCCAGATGCATGTCCACACTGTCACTAACAGAATAGCTGTGTCCTAACCTCTTACTTGTGCTGCACTCTATTGTTTGAATTTTGGAGATATTTCTAAAAGTTATATTTTTTTAAAAATAATATATTTATGTAAAAGTCGGTCATATCATTTTAATGCCAAAATTCATTCTGAGGTGAGCCTCCTCGTGCATTTTTATTGGCTCCTTAGTCCTGGGTCAGGGTTAACTCCAAATGCCAGGTATCTTTGGCGTTCAAATTTCTGCAACATAAACAACCTGAGCCTGATGATTTTTCATTTATGGTTTTATCTATTTTTGTAAAAAGTCCATTCATTTTGTTTGAATAGGAAATTTCATTTCTTTTTTGAAAAAGTTTTTATTATGTGAATGTCAAAACCATATAAACATATAACTGAAAGAACTATGGTGAACAGTCGCAAGAATTGCGATTACCTGATCCTCCAATAATCGTGTGAGATTTGTGTCTCTCATTGATCAGAGAATCATCGTCATGCCAACAATTTTCAGACTTCGACCTAGTTACATCTTGCTATTCTGTGTCTGATCCTGCATCGGGTTCTGCGAGTGTGGAGTGGTATTAGGCTTGAAGGTTCTCCTGCCTCTTTGGTGATCTTTTGGGTTGGGCTCTCCTATTAAGCTTGGGTACCTATCATCTGAACTTGGATTTCGTTCATATGTAAAGTGGCATATTCAATAGTACTTTTAGGACATTCGGCTATCAATCTATTCATGAAGTTGAAATTAGCGTCTTTTAATATGTGTTGCTGAAATATGGATTGAGGATCAAATGGTAGATTCACATGTTCATGTTTGGTTCAAATCTCTGCGCTATTGATGAAATCAGGAACGGATGTTTTTCATATGATTATTTGAACGGTCATCAGATACTGAAGACATTCGAAACTACCTTTTAAATATAGATTGGCTTATGTTGATGATCTTGATGATGCTGTGTTGTGTCACGGTTTATCTTCTCATCTCGTTATTTCTATTTGAACCATATTGTGTGTGTATTAACGTTGCTGACAATGGAGTGTGCTACCTGTTATCAGTAGTGCGGCCGGGGACTGGGTGAACTGCGGCATTGCGGTGATCGACCGCCGGCTGTGATAAACGAACGCAGGGCCTTCAGGTATGGTGTAACTTCTCTGGAACATAGACGAAGGATCAGAGTTGCAGGAAGTTGAATCGGTGCCAATCTGAAAAAATATAAGGTGATTTGATTAAAAAAAGACCTTTGAAACTCCCAATTGAGTGATCGACCTTGTCAATTTTGGTATGATTTTGACAAAAATACTTTTGTTTTCTTGTAAAGTAATCCCTTCTTTTAAAAACATAGCGTCAAATATTAAATGAAATGTGAATTTTGTAAAGGTTGTTAAAAACGCGGAATGATTAGATTCATAAATGCGTTATTGATATCTTTATTCCAAATGTTTAAAAATTTTATATAATCAACTTAATAGCCTGCGTAGTAATTGAAAGTAATGTAGAGTCTACAGCTTTTGGATATGAATCTTGATTATCCATAACTTGGCCATCATAACGGTTGCATCTCAATCGTTATTATCATGTAGTCTTGGTATGTTTTACGATGAATGAAACCATTTTCAGTTCGAATGTGCGGGATTATGCAAAAACAGATGACTAGAATAATTTACCCACAATGCAACGTCTGGCGAAGAAAGCGAATAAAAGCCTCGAATGGTTTCTCCTGGGGTTAGCAGATTCCGATGACTGCTATTGTAACTATATGTCTCTCTGTTAGATATAATTTTTCTCATTTACACATGAGAAAATTTGTTAATCCATTCAATACTGCCAGTTGGCATGTATTATTGTTATGTTCCATCATTTTGGTTCACGAGCAGGAAGCAAAAGATCAGTAGCACAAACCAATTCGATAGGTTTCAGTTTTTGTAATTGGATAAGTCAAAGTGAGGTTAAAGTAAGATCAGTTTAAAGACAAGGAAAGATTATATAATCATTGTCAGACATTTCTCCCGTATAGACATTTATAATAATATAGTTTAATGAAAGTCAGAATTATTGAAATATTTTATATTTTTGTCATATATATATATATGGTAATATATCTGTGTAATTCTCTGAAATCTGAATTGTAATTTCTCTGTACGAGAATCAAATTGTTTTGATTGGATATCTGTGGTTCCATCCAGAAACATGATAACTACTTTTTTTCCAGATATTAGTTGGATTGGGATTTTCATCTTCAGGTATCTTGTGACTCTCCTGCCCTGGTCTGTGTCCCTGTACCTCACCTTAATCCATGAAATGACAAACCATCTACCATTTATGTGTCACTGTCTTGTTGACAACATTTAACTCCGTCAATTTTGGGCTGTCATACAGTATTTCTA